>JAFBJS010054604.1:238804-253309 GCA_016785265.1 Paraplagusia blochii | reverse complement strand
TTACATATATATCTATGTATTGATTGCATATATATTTAAAATATATATATATATATATATATATATTATATATGTGTATATATGGGGGAGGGGAGGGTGTCAGGTCCTTCATCCCTCATATTTTTATCCCCTACAGAACATTTCAAAACTATTATTAGTATAATAAAGATGCACTTGAGAATGCTAGTCCTGTATTAAATACCCACGATCATCCACTTTGGGGTGATGAATATTTAGGGCAGTAATTGTTTACAACGCTCCAGCATTGAGCTGATCTGGTAATCAGGCTATGAAATACAATATTTATTCATTAGAGCAGATTTAATGAGGCCTTGCGGCGCTAATTATGAAAACCAGTGTAGCAGTAAATGAGTAGCGTGTGGTGGCTGGCGGCGGCGGGGTACCTGTGAGGAGGGTCTGGGGGTTTGAAGTGCCCTCAGTGCCATGGCACAGTGAGCAGCAGCGTACAGTTCAGACTGTGTTCGTCCAGCGTGCAGTAATCCATCAGTAGGTCCAGCAGACAGGTTGCAGATGGTCCAGATATAACCCAGAATCCTCTGCTCTCCGACCTCAACTCCTGGAACTCAAGCTGCAGAATGGTATAGTGCATTTTATCAGTATTTTTTTTGCACCGAGCACAGCAGAGAATCTACAAGACTTTTATCATCGTCATTTTTATTATCATTATTTCTTATTGCACTGCACAAAACTGAGACGTGTCTGACACTCTCTCTGCTGTTTCTACTCGCAGCTCTGAAGATATGTGTCTGGATTTCTCAGCACACCTTGGTCTTTGATTGACTGATATTTTCATTATGGCTGCAGGGTAGCATGAAGGCTGTTAATTTGCCTGGAGAGTCCTGCAGGTATGCGGTGATTGTAGCCGAGACGGAAAGAATAGCTGGAGTAAATGAAACTCACAGGGCACAATCACAATCTGTGGGTCAAAATCAACTGATTAATTATAATTCAGAATCAGCCTGTCAACTCTCGGCAATAAACACTCGTTCAGGCCACTGTGCTTATTAACCAGTTTTAAACAGTGCGTATAAAAGCGCTGTGGTACAGCAGTGAAAGTTAATTAAAGGAAACATTTTTTTAAAAACAGTAGGATTCTTATTGGTAAATTGCAGTAAACAGAACATTTTGGTTACAGTTTAGAACAACTGTCCACTCAAGAATTTCTCCCCTGGCTCTTTGACCTCCACATCCTGCAGGAGTGTGTGGAGGAGAGTGCTGTTAAATGCACACTGAGTGACTCCGGGTGGCAGCAGCTGTATGACATGTTCCTTTCCCCCTGTTCCCGCTCACAAAGTGATGGAAACAGCAGTCTGGTCCAGGTGTCAGGGACATTATCAAAGAAAAGGGGCTGCCGGCAGTAGCTCCATCTCCCAGGAAATTGCCAACTCACCCTAACAAAGGCAGGCATAAGTGCACTTGCTGCTGCCTTCAAGGGGAGCTTGATAAGATGACATTATAAATACAGAATTGTTCAAGGAGGTGGAGGTGGAGGCACATGAGGAAGCTGAGCTCCACCAGTCCTGTTTTTTTTCATATGTAAGTCTCTTGTCTGTGTAGGTTGAGACAAAATCAATTAATTTTGTCATCAGTTCAGTAAAAAAAGGGATTGTGGACATTTGGACTCCAGCTTCATTTGAAACGTCGTCCCCCAATAAACAGAATTATCTATAACAGTAATTAGATTTAAGACATAACCACAAAGCTGATCATAAAACACACAATAACTCCATTCGTTCACATTCTATTCTATCAGATTAGATCAGTTTTTCTGCAAAAACATTAATACACACTAATGTTTACAGATATTTTTCTCCAACTTATATGTTGATTTTTTTTCGCAAGAACACATATAGCATCTAGTGGATGTATAAGTTATTTTAGATTTTCCTTTAACATATATTTAGAAATTTAGTGTGTTTAAAACATGTTGAAATATATTTTTAAATGCAATAAAACCAGTAGGAGTGGGAAAGGAAGATAATGTGCATTAAATTAAATATTATGGAATGTAAATTTCTTTGTATGATGACTGAGTATTCACAAAAATGTGGATAAAATCTCTTCAGATTAATTATCATAATTTTTGCCATACAAATATACATATTTATATATATTTTTTATATATTTTTTCTTTGGTATTATAGAAAAAAACCTTAACTGTTGTTAAAATATTTTAAAAACAATCACTTAAAAGCCCGGCCATTATTTTCTGAATAATTCTGAAAAAGTCATTTATTTTTTAGTAAATAAACAGTCCTCTCAGGGAGTTTACATCTCGTTGTTCGTTGTGTTTAGTATCTCCTGAAGGGGGAGCTCTAATACAGGCGACCTGCCATAAGGCTGGACTCTATAAAACTTTTAGTAAGTCTTAAAGATTGAGGTAGAAAAGTGACAGAGCTCCATTAAACGTTGCTGTTGAATTAAATGAAGAATTAAAAGGGGAAAAAAAAGACACTAAGCTCAGCAGAGTCTGAGGAAGGAAGGACAACGGTTGGTTTACTATTTACAGACCCTGTGTCAGTGTCCTCACGTCGGTGGACAGTGGGCCCACTGTGGGGTCTGGAGGAGCGGTGGCAGTAGGGGGTAATTATGAGCGGGGGAGCACAGGGCTGTAATCAGTAATTCTATTCTTACCCTATAAATGAGACCTGGTACATTGGATTGATTTTATTGAGTTCATACATTATAAATGGGCCATGGAGGAGCTTACAGCCTTTAGATGGTGGTGCTCATGTGCTTCATTAATTTTTACTTCATTAACTCTCTCCTTCAGAGTTTCCCCACGCGCACGATTCATCGCCGTCCGTGAGTTTGGGGGAACAGAGGAGCTGGGAGCAACTTCTGGCTGAGGAGTGAGTGAGTGAGACGCCGTGTCCAAATAAGACGAGCGAGACAGGAAATACACGTCACCTCATCACGGTGTGTGTTTAAGCACAAGGTCAGGAGCTGAAGAGGAGAAATGTAGTTGGTGAGAATAAAAGTTATCCTTCAGTCAGGTGTGGCTCCAACTCAGCCTTCACAATGAAGACTTAGGAGGCTTGGGTTGCAAAGCACCAATTAAAGAGCCTGCTGATCAGTGGTGCTGTACACCTCCAACCATGTGAGAGCTCTAATTTCACTGATAATTGTGTAAACAATATACATTTTAGAAGCTTTGTTAATAAGTCAATGCCTTAATCAATGCTGGAAATTTAATTATTTGACAATTATTTTTACCATTTAAAGTCCTCATCATTACTTTATCTATCATTCTATCTGTCTGTCTGTGTCCCTGTCCCTCTGTCTGTCTGCCTGTCTGTCTTAAATTTACAAAACACATTTGTCTTCACAGACTTAGAAAATAGAAAATCTATCTATCTATCTATCTATCTATCTATCTATCTATCTATCTATCTATCAGTCTGTCCCTCTGTCTATTCGCGTGTCCGTCCGTCTGCCTGTCTGTCCCTGTCTATCTTATATTTACAAAACACATTTGTCTTCATAGACTTAGAAAATCCATCTATCTATCTATCTATCCCTCTATCTGTCTATCTATCTATCAGTCTGTCCCTATGTCTATTCGCGTGTCCGTCCGTCTGTCTGTCTGTCCCTGTCTATCCACGTGTCCGGCCGTCTGTCTGTCTACCTTCCTATACATTCATCCGTCCATTTCTCTCTGTCCGTTTGTCCGTCTATCTACCTATCCATCCGTCTGTTTGTCTGTCTGTCGAACCTACACATCTGTCTGTCTGTCTGTCTCCGTCTGTCTGTCAACTTTACTTCATCGACTTATTAGACTTGACCTAAAATTAAGAAGACACATTGTTTTAATATTGACTTCATGTCCACAAAGTAGAAAAGACAAGTTCAACAACTATTGAAGGTTAAATAAAATTTCAAACTGAGATTTTTAGCCGAGTTGGAGAGAAGAATTTCACTGCTTGTCAGATAGATGTTTGTTGAGGATGAAGATAGTGGTAATGATGTAACAGGAGCCTCTCTTCCTCCTGCATCTGTGTTGAAGAAGCTGCTGCTGCTGCTGCTGCAGCCTGTCGACAGTCTGAGGCTGAGAAGAGACGGCAGCAGCGAGAGCTTCTCTCTCCAAGGCTGCACAAACTTCTTAACATTTCAAATCTGTCAGGACAGCTGTCCCGGCAAACATTTGGCAGCTCCGTCTCACCACACATGTTGAAATGATGATTCCCTCATTACCACTGCCATCAAACAGTGTCTCCCAAAGCTAACAGTTCACAAAATCCTGTTAAAACATTCAGGGCCAATCTCCTAAAAAGCCGAATTAATGGGAGCCAAAGAAAAACAGCTCTTAGACAATTAACACCAGGGACCACTCTGTAATCTTACCATTATTTTCACCACTTAAAAGCAACACACATGGTTTGTGTTGGGCTGGGGCAGAATGAACAACACTTGAGTGGATTGGATTTGTTCTCCTCAATCTGCATTTCTTGAACACGCTTTTCTTCTGTTCCAAAATGTCAGAGCTGATCATCTCCAGCTGGAACAGACCAGCGTGCATCGCACTAGTTGGAAAACAAGATTTTTTTTTTTGCTCCCGAGAGAATGAAATGAAAGCATTTGATCTGAGATGTTGAGATGAATCAATGTTGATGTTCTGATTTGATGCTTTTTTTCCCTGTCATTATTATAACAGTTATTTATGGCCAAGATGAGGCAATTCTTTCTATAGATAAAAATGTTTAATTATTGCATTTTATCAGTACTGTTATATTTACTACTACAACTATTTTGAGTGTATGCTTTAATCAAAATGTCTTTATTATATTTTTATTTTTGATTGACCAATTTCTTACCCAATCAGATCATTTTCCATACTAGAGTGGATTTGCACTAGATTTTGTGATAAATTCAGGCTTTTATTGTTGACTTGTTTGTGACATTTTAAAACATGTATGTAGCTAAACTAATTTTCTGCCTGTTTCTTTAACATCTTACTAAGGTGAATATGTTTCCAATTTTTGCCCAGATACTTTTTGACTTATTTATCTTGCAATTATTTTCTACATAGTCCATTGCAACTCACCCACATCTGTATTATGTTTTCTGTTTTTCCTTGTCCTATTTTCTGCTTATTTTGAACTTTTCGTCTTTATCTTGTCCTATTCAGTATAGAGATGTCTGGGTGATGACCTGAAAACTTCCTAATTATTTTAATTGAGTAAAATTGCTAGTTAGAAATAAGAAAAATTAATCTACATTTCATTTTTCTTGGGAACCCCCAGGGCACTGTATCAGGCCCACAGGGTTGCCCCCTCCTCACTTTGAGGACAAGGAGAAGGATGGGGTTAACAGAAACATCCCAAAGCTATATAATCTCATTTAAATAACGTGTTGCATTTATGTGCTATGAAAAAAAAAATGTAATTGCCAAATATGAGACTTAACCCTGGGGCCGGTTGCTTAACCAAACATATTCTGGCTGGTTAGACTTAGTCACAGAGGAAATGTCTGGCACGCAGATTGAATATTCGCTCTCTGTGAAGTCGCAGAAGCAAAACAATTAAATGTGCAGGAGACTTTTCATTGCCGTGTTTCACTGTGCACCACTTGACACAGTTCTTCACATCACTGGGGCAATTGTCTGCAGAGAGCAGCTGATGTCAGACAATGTCATTACATCCACTGTCTCACAAAGATGGCATTGTTATTTTAGCATTTTGAAACATTTCAATTTTGCCGCTGATGGAGATAAAAACATTATAACGTCAAATGTAACTGTTTCTCTCTGCTGTCGCTGACAAGTCGATTTAGAAGATGTTTGTGATTATTTTTACTGAAGGTACAACTGCTCTTCAGGGCGTGTGTTTGTAATCTATCAACTTTATCATCTAGTGCAAATTTAGTTAAGATAGTTAGGATAAAATATCTCTTTAACCAGGGCCTCGGACCAGTTCAAGAAACAAAAACTTTTGGCATTTTCCTATCCAAACAAAACCAGAGACATTTTTTTTATGTTCTGGAACTAGATTGAGAAGGTTTGGACATGTTCAGAGGAGGGACAGTGGATACATTGAGAATGATCTTTGAGATGGAGCTACCAGGTAAGAAAGGAAGGAGCGCAAACTCCTTGTCATTGTGACATTGTGATTCACACCACAATATTCAACCTGTGTATTTAACCCATCACCAAAGTGAACAGTGAGCAACTTTGAGCTTTGGGTGGATTTGAACTTGGAGCCTTTTGGAGCCAGTCTGCTACCTTAACCACTAGACCACTACTGCCCCAATAGGAGGCAGTAGGAGACAAAGAGGAGATTGATGGATGCAGTGAGGAAGGACATGGAAGTAGTTGGAGTTAGAGTTGAGGATACAGAGGACAGTGGGGGAGATGGAAATTGTTGACTTGCTGAGGCAACTCCTGTAAAAGGTACAAGCTGAGAGGGAAAGAAGAAGAAGAAAAGCTGATATAAAAAGAATAGTAACCAGTCAATATTGGCTGCATTTCTTACAAATCCTGTGAAGAAAATCATGTGACGCCCACAATCCAAGTCTCCTAAAAGATCCAGGAACCATTGACTACATTTTTTAAAACCCATTGGTAAAAAAAATCTGGTGCCCAATCCGTCATAGACTCTTTGAAGATAAATTGGTTTAAGGAACAATTATCAGCATTAGTAACATAATTCCATGCTATTAGTAGGATATAGTTTGAGATTAGTTTTTCTTCTGGTAAAAATCTGAAGACATTGCCCATAGAGAACTGAGATGTTTAGTTTTAGACCAAACAGCAGCATCTATTGGTTTCGGTCAGTATTGGTATAAGTAATACATATTTACATATGTTTTGTGTTTTTCACTTTTGTTTAGTGCTGTACTGCTGCTGGACACTTAATTTTCCAAAGGAACTAGTCTGTCTTTCTGTCTGTCTGTAGGTTTATCAAAGTCTCTCCTGATTTATGGGTGTAAAATGTATTCAGTATTCTTGACTTAACAAATAATTATTTAAAAGTTGCCCCCATATATCCATAGGCTGGTCTACAGTATATGGTTGTGTGTGATGGTGCGTTCAGGTGTCCGTACCCCTCACAGCATATCAACCCACTCAACCTCCGCTGCCTTTCATTCACCCTGGAGTCCTTTCAAAACAAGGTGAAGTTCAGCAAAGTTTCAGTGCAGAGATGATCAAACAGTCACATCACTAATGGCGGCGGGTGACAGGGCCAGTGAATACAGATCAGCTTTAATTGTGGTGGGTCTTACTGCCACTGTCTGTCAATCGCAGCCTTTGAATTGGCGAAAATTTGCTCTGTTCATTCTGTTAAATGATGTATCCAATTAAACGCTTTAGAATTCATGATCTTCACTCAAGGTTAAATGAAAGCAGTTACTCCTGTCAGTGAGGTGATTAAAAGCTGCCGACATCCGGCACATTTTGTGTAAAAAATTTAAATTTGGGACCCGCGGTATGAATCTTTATTCATTAGCTGCAGTCCTGCTACATAAATGTCTAACAAAGTGGCTCTTAATCACCTTGTTCATTTAAAGCCTGACTCTAGTCTTTTATTTCTCTTTTCATCAAAGGCATCCTGGCTTTTAAATCACACTGTTCCACATATCAACGTTGAACTGCAGCCAATTAATAAAAACAGTTTTGTTTTTATTCTTTCCACAAAACCAAAAAAACCCTTGTTCATTTTTGTGGACTTTTCGAGGCCGATATCAAGGACTATTATTGTTGCTCTGAATTTGATTGAACTCAAACAAAGCCAAAGATGAAACAATATGTTTTTTGACGACCGGATGAAGGATCGCGCCGCACAGAGAGGAAATTAATTTCCATCCGGCAAGATAAATGTAGTAGCATGTTATTAATGATCATCTAATGCTCCCGTACAAGTAAGTTCTCCGTGTCACTGTGATGAATGTGACGACGGAGGTGAGGAGCACGTTGACTAATGAGCACCGTCCGAGGATCTGATGTGGGTGTCCTCTGGGGACAGAAGCCACCGTCTGGATTTCACACATCACATCATGTTAATACCTCAAGCTTCGCCAGTCAAGCTGTGTGTTTTTAAGGATCTGCTCCATCACTCTCACACCACTGATCTGGGTTCAGTTTTAAGGCTCTCGCTGACATACTTGCACTGGAACAGACAAATATAAATAAAGATTAAACAATGGCTGTACAGTTCCTATGAACAAATGAAGTAACTTTTAATATAAAATAGAATTTCATAAATACGTATACTTTGCATGACAGGCAGACAGCAACATAAAAATATAAACTACCTTTAGAAGTGGAGTTAAAATCATAAAAGTTTAATGTATTGTAAGAAAAGACAGCAGAATTAATCATACAAAATAATCAAATAAAGGGGAAAAAACAGAAATAATCAAATTTGTTTGTGTTTTATCTTCAAAAAATCGAGGAAAAATATTAGTCCACCCTTGTTTTCTTCAAAATCTTGTTCATTTTAATGCCTGGTGTCACTTAAGGTATAAAATCTGAAGCATACAATGGACAAGACAACATCTAGTGCCAAAAAACACTGTTTTTGTGAGTACAATAACATAGCTGTGATGTAAGTGATTCCACAAAAAAACATAGAAAATGCCGAGATATCAGCTCTGAAAATAAAATCTATTTAGCTATTTTTGTTGTTATCAATATATTTGTCCATACAAATGCATCTTTAGTGGAACCAGACATTAAAATGAAACAAGAAATGGTAGAAAAACACCTGATTAACTAATAATTTTGACTGTATGGGCAAGAAGAGCGCCACCTCCTGTCCTGCTATGATTACACTCTGTTGACCGACCTGTCTGCAATCACATCCTGCCACATTTCCCATCTACTCATGCAACTCTCTTGGTCGAAAAGCGTCTTTTCTGAGTCCCGTAAACACAGTAAAAAACCATGTTTCAAGTGTTTACAGCACCCCCCGCAGGAGAGGGAGGCAGATGCACATTCTGCTGCCTGCACCTTAAATGTTTTTATGTTTCATGTCATAAACATCATTTATACGAGCAGATCGGGAGCAACAGCAGTGAGCAAACATTCCGGGCTACAAACCCAGAGCCGGATACATAATGGGACCCAGAGCCACGAGGGCCGAGGTTGACGATTGAATGAGTGCCAAACACATAAACTCAGCTCACTCTGGGGCTGCGGGTGAATAAATAAGGCTGTGGATTACATCACATGGCTTCTCAAACTACTACTCCTGTGTACCACTCCCAGTGTGGAGATCATTTAAACTCTAGACGGGGCCAAACATCAGCAGTTGGTCTCCTTTAAACAAGTCTGAGTAAAGTAGAAAAATAAATAAAGCCTCCGGCGCTCAGCTTTAATGTATTCAATTAACTGTGGTCCCTCTAGAGAACTCCAGCCCTCACTTGGATAAAGAGACAGCGTATCGCCTGGAGATGAATACGCTGAATGCACTCATTCTGAAGACCATGATTGGAAATCTTCCTCAACAGGTTCTTACTTAATTAAACTTCCCTTCATCTGACTTTTCGGTTGCTTTCAAGGAAAAAAAAATTGGGAGAGGCCTACTGAAAGGCAGGGAGAAAAAAAAAAAAAAAAAAACTCCTTCCGAGCTTGCTACCGCGCGTTGTTTATGGGGGTTGATGGCGAGGCGTTCAGGGCCCTGTGATAAACTCTATCGCCATCGCTGAGGAAAGTCAACTCAAGCCTGAAAGAACAGAAAAGTATATGAAATCTGCAATTTAATCATAGACAATTATGTGGTGAAATGAGGGAAATTCCGCAGCCGTCAAGTCTGAGTAGGAGGGATAATTATCTGGCAGTCATTACTGCTCCCATAATAGCATTTAACGACATTCATATAGTGTATGAACATACTGCACGTCTTGGAAACATGTAAGTTGGAAATAATTGGAGCAGCCGCTCCTTGTATGTACAGCACATACTGTATGAACTCCTGCGTACGATGAGCGTTACATGTTCATCATGTCCTTGAGTGAACGATCTGTTTCTGTGAAATTTATCTAATTATCTCAAATATGTCTCCTGAGACTCCGTTCGGTGCAGCATCCCTTTGTACCTTATTTTCCCTCCGCAGCTCCATTGTGCGGCGAAGCCCCAACAGAGTTTCCTCTCCATTAAAATCAATCACTCATCACGTCGCCTACATCCACAGTGAGTGCTGCACTTTTTTTTTTCTTCCATAACAAATCAACTTAATCAAGCTCATTAAGTCTCATTATTAGCTGCTTATTGTTATCTTCCCCGGATGCGGCGCTGACAGGTCCACCCTGCCTGCGTTGGTCCCCCCAATTCAGGGACCTCTGCGTGTCACGCCAGCTCTGAGCTCAGTCTTAATTGGCCTCAATTGTGTTGCTCTTGCGAGGGAAGAGGGATAAATGTGGTTTTACATCTGCATCACACTCGGGGCATCTTCGTTCCCGGGGAAGGTGCTGTAAACAAACCCGCGGAGGGAACGTAGCACGCCGAGATAAAGACGGGGATTTGGAGGAAGGACGCAGAGAGGAAAGAGCCAGAACATTCCTTTTGTGTACGGAAGTGTGCTGTTAAATGATGTGGAGGCTCCTTAATCCAGCATGGCCGATGTGTTTCCACAGCTGTCAGGGTGATGGACAGAGGGGAGAGTGGCGCCTCCACCTCAACACAATAGACCTGAAAGATGGAGCATTAGATGGATGAGGGAAAAGAGACGAAGACGTAGAGAAGGACGAGAAGGAAGTGGTGGTGGCGGTGGTGAAGGGAGGTGCAGGGAGGTTCGTCCTGTGGCAGGAGTTATTAAGTTTGTCTCCTGGACACACTCGGATTCACCGGGATGCTCATCCCTCATTCATATTAGATGCTAATCTGTTCAGGGCTGACTGATGACGGAGCTTCCTGCCCTTCGTAGAATTACTCCTGACTTTTATCAAAGCTCCCAAACTGCCTGCTAATTAGACTCATTTTCTCGGCAGCATGAATTATTTATTTCCATTGTAACTGATCAGAAGTGATTGTGACGCTTCAAGCTGCCGCCAGTTTCTATACAGATGTTCATGCAAACGCAGACTCTTTCCCTCTGTATATGGCACTTGATTGGACGACGGATTCTTTCCCCGACTTTACTATGTTATCAAATGGGTGAAAATAAAAAAAAAAAGTTTCGTGTCTATAATTTTGAACTGTGATTAGGAATTTGTAGCACCGGCTTACGGATTCTAGTTGTGTGGTCTAGCACAAATTCTAGTGCTAGCATACAAATTCTATGCAGAATTTGCATAGATTCTGAACACAGAACCGTGACCCGTGAGCCTGAATGTAACGTGAGATGATTAACCAACAGCGTGTCGCCCACTGACCGTTCAATCAGAGGGAATCAATCAGTCCATTATGGGGTGAAGAACCCCCTCCAAGGTTGATTTCACATGAGGTCAGGTGACTTGTGTTTTTTTCTCTGACATATGTTTTAATACTAATGAAGGGCCCTGATGGTTTCTGCTGCATTTAATCCAAACCTACGATTCTGTAAAGAGAAAAATGAGCGTTTGGAAATAAAAGTGAATCTGCTTCTTATTTTTCCCTGGTGGGCCAAAAATATTAAACTGATTTGGAAACTTTATCAATATAAATGACAGCCATAACAAAAACAACTTTCATTGAAAAAACGATCAATGTTGGAATTGACAGGAACAGCACAGTGTCTGTCCTTAGAGCCTGACTTTAGACCAGGAAGGCAAACTAAGGCCCGGGGTCCAGATGCAGCCCAGGCTGCCAACAATCTTGTCCAAACTATAACATGAGTTTGTATTGTATTGTATTTAATATACTGTACTTCAGCCTTTTGTCTGTTCATCCATGTTGACCCTATAGTTGACACAGAGAAACATGTTTTGCTTTCATGCATAACTTTTACATGCATGACTTTTAGATCATTTTGGGCAGTGGTTGAGGGACTGGACTGAGGTCTGGATGATTCCAGGTTCTAATCCATCAAATGCCAAGTTCTCTGACCATGGAATAATACCCAATCACTGCTGTCCAGGCGCTCAAACCTGCCCCCTGTTCACTTTAGTGACGGGTTATTTGCAGAGGTCACATTCCAATGTGTACAGGTTTGCTTTCCTTTTCTTGGTTGACACTAATGCTTCTTCTACCTGCTCCTAACTTGGTCTCTGTGTCCAACTCATGGAGCATATGGAGTCAACAAGACAAAAAGTTCGCCTACAGCTGTTTTAGACACACCACAGGAAGGCTCGCAGTGTGGGGCAGTGTGATTTGGGTGGCAGTTGTGGAGACTGCTGCAATGGATAAGAGGATAAGGATGAATGAGTGAGTGAGTGAGTGAGTAAGTGAGTGAGTGAGTGAATGAATGAATGAATGACAACGTCTATCTAAGAACAACAACAAGGCAGGAATTGAAAAAAGAAACACAACAAATAGGCTTTTCTTATCTTCCCAATCATTTGAGTTATTTTCAGTCTTCCTCCAATCATCAGTTTTTCCTACATACAGTATGAAGCCGTAGCATCAAGGTGGTCTGCTCCTGTCTTTAAGATCTGGGCCACAAGGTGTCAGTCATTATCCAACCTCTTCCAGACTCCACAGAGCAGAGCGCACCATATATTTAGCACCATCATTGTTATATAGTCGAATTTTACCCCATGATCGACTTCAGTTCCAAAAAATAAACACACAACGTAGAAAAGCTCCAATCAACACGACACCATGTTGGACAATACAAAGACAACCAGTACTTCCTGAATCTACACTGAACCAAAGTCCTGCCTGAAAGTTTGTGAATATATTCCATTGGTTCCATTCTCCTCATCAAAACGTTCTCTTACTAATTACATCTACTTAAGCAATTTCGTAGAAGGAAAAAAAAAAAAAATGCCTGACTTAATTGCATTACTATCTGCGAGGCAGAAATATGCAGAGCGAAAAGACATATAGCCACGTGATGCAACTGTTAATTAGTCAGATATTTGGTTTGCATTAGAAAATATCATTTTACGCCCCGTGCAGATACGAGGCTGACGCAGAGAGGCTTCTGCTTTTATAACTGTAATCAAAGAAAGACAGATGTAGAGATAAACACTACAGCGAAAGTTTGACATAATTATGGATCTGTTTTCTCTTCTTTGTAAACTTCAACTTCCGACTTGTCTGAGTTTTACTTCCAGCTCTGCTTTTATTGTGATACTTGTCTCTGCTTATCTTCTCCTACATTTTTCTGCATCTCTCTCTCTTTATCATTTCTTAAAATCTATTTATTAGAAGTTCTTTCTTAATTTTTTTCTCCTCTATTTACTTTTCTTTTTAACTTTCTTTTCCACCTTTATTTTTAAATTTTTTCCTCGTCGTCCTCGTGATTCACAACACTGCACACAACACAAAGTTGAACTCTTTGAGCGCCTGTGGAGCAGTGAGTGAGGACGGTGCCATGCCCAGTGGTAACCTGGCAGCTGGTGGATTCGAACCTGAAACCCCTCCGATCCCTTAGTCTGGTTCTTTAACCTCTAGGCCACAGGTGCCATACATTTTTCTCTTCCATCACTTTCTTTTTTGTCTTTTTTGTCTTTATATTCTCTTTCTCTTCCTCCTCTTTTACTATTTCTATCATGTCTTGTTTTTTTTTTTAAATATATATCACTTCCGTACTTCTTTCTCCACAACTACATTCTCCTTCCTCCACCTCTCCTCCTCTTCTTCATCTTCTCTTTCCCTTTTCTGTCTGTGATTTCACTTCTCTAAGTGCCAGTTATCAGTGAGAGGCTGAGGCTGAATAAAAATATCTCCCACCTCAGTACAATGGCTCCTGATAATGAGAATAAAAACAGTCCAACCGTCACAATGATGTGAGATGTCTAACAGCCGATACATTCATGATGGACCATTGTGCTGCATTTCCAAAAACTCATATTTACAAATCAGTCCAATACAACATGCCCGGGAAGCCTGACATTTTCTCTCTCAGCGAGGGTCAAAGCACAAAGGCTCCATTTTCCCACAATTTCAAAGTTTTTACTTAGACTTTGAAACAAGCTTTATTAAAAAAAAAAGAAAGAAAATCTGGAGCCTTCTCCTTACAATAACACCTAATGCTCCTTCGGTCACCATTTCCACACCAACAATGGGAAATTATGTGGACGCAAGAAGGAAAAATCTTTTATAATGAACACCACCTTTAGTGATTGCAAATAATTGCGTTAAGTGGCTTATTTGCCTCAGGTCGGGGAGGGTGACTCCTGTATGACTAATATGAGGATCTGAACCCTCAACTTCGCTGATGAGGCCTATTCACAACTCGGCTGTCCTTTGCCCCCTCCCTGCTTCTTACGCTGCCTTAGAGAGAGAAGTGTGTTGTTAAAGTTTCATTAGAGTGATTTCACACTCTGACATCAATCCTTCTGTTTCCAACAGGAAGAAAAGAAACAGTCGAGACCAGACAGTAATGCAGCACGGCTGCAACGGAGGAAATTATTAAAAGACTTTAAAGTAAAATATTGCATTGAATATCGCACAATAAACAA
>JAFBJS010054604.1:182915-238331 GCA_016785265.1 Paraplagusia blochii | reverse complement strand
ATACTGTGTGCAATTCACCGATGGAGGAGAAAACCAAGATAATGTAGTCAGTGTCTTTTATACATTTTATTTCTCATCATTTTTGTACTGAACTAATTTGTTTGTTCCCCATAAAAAACTGATTAAATCAATGTATGAACTTTTTTTTAACTCCGTACTGATGATATATTTTATCTAAATATAACAATGAAATTATTTTACTTATTATATATAAATATAGTATGAATAAATATAGCCGCAGCAGATTGTATTTATTGTGCCTTGCAAAATAGGTAGATTCCAAGATTACTTTTGAAATATAACAATATATATATATATATTAAATATATATATTTATATATAAAAAAAAATATATATATATAAAATATATATATATATATATATATAAATATAAATAACTACAAAGCACACACAAATCTGTCTCTCTGGCTGTTTGACAGTCTGCCTGCCTGTCTATCTATCTGTTTATTTGTCTGTCTGTCTATCTATCTGTCCAGCTATCTGCTATTTGTCTGTCTGTCTGCCTGTCTATAAATCTATCTATTTGTCTGTATGTCTGTCTGTTTGTCCATCCATCCATCCATCTATCCCTTCATCCATCTCTGACACTGCCCCCAGTGGTCACAAATGTAACTGTAACAAAACTGTAAAGTAAAGGTCACTGATGTGTCCAGGCTTACAGTGACTGTATCTCTGAAGATCTAAACCATATCTCTTCCATGGCAGATGGATAATGGACACCTGGTGACGTCTGTCCTGGAGCCTGGTCTTTAAACACCTTGGTGCAGCTACAGTAGGGTGAGTCACCTCTCCCACCACAGTCCAGCCTTTATTAGCTGTCTGCCCATTAAACCTGACCTGAGAGCTCATTTGGCATGGAGACATTTAATTGCGTGCTGCTGAGGCACTCGTCCTAATAGGCTAAGTGCCGTCTCCTTCAGTGACTACCTGAACTGAATGTGAATTGTAAAATGTCCGTCCCTCCAGTGACCCCCAACCTTTCATTACTGTAATCAGGTAAAAAAAAAGTAACTTTCTCCTCAGTTTGTGGGGATTTATTAATGAATCCAGGATGAAAACAGACGCAAGGTCTTCTCCTTTCACCTTGTCCCTTTTTCAGGCATTGCCACAGACAGTCAACATCTTCCATCTCCCCCTGTCCTCTGTATCTTCTACTCTGACTCCAACTACCTCCATGTCCTCCCTCACTGCATCCATCAATCCCCTCTTTGTCTCCTACCTGGTAGCTCCATCTCCAGGAGCTGCTAATGTAACCACTGTCCCTCCTCTGAACATGTCCAAACCATCTAGATAGATAGATAGATAGATAGATAGATAGATAGATAGATAGATTTGCAAAGACTATAAGAACTTCTCCTCAATTTGCAACTTTATTTTTTATTTATTTGTATTAACTGGCTGCATGCTCTACTAATAAACATTTTCACTTATTAACCGTCACCACCACCATCTACCAAGAAAAGAAAGATCATCCATCCATTATTATCCATTACTAGGTTGCAGGTCACCTCTAGGAAGTGAACCCTGGAATTCAACAACAATGACAGAGACCAAAGTACAATGGAAGGAAGATCATGAATTCATTATTATCTGATAATTAGCCGAAGTCAGGACTTTGTGTCTGCAATTATGTGGTCACAAATGTCAAGGTGCAGCCCCTCGCCCCGATTCTTTATTGTTAAATGTCATAGTCAATGTCTCTGTCACAAGTGCACAACTCCCACATTCACCTCACATGATGAAATCCTGGTGAGGATGGTTGGTTCACCACTTGCAAGAAGGTTAATCCAGGATGGGTACGGTGCAATGTGATTTGGGTGGCAGTCGTGGAGACTGCTGCCCATGGGACCCAGTTATAAAAAAAGATGAAGATGATTCCTGTACTTTATACAATACCTCAATAATGTTGTTCACAAAAACATTACATATAAAGTTGGTGACTCAACCTTCTCAACAAAACTTATTAAAAAAAAAAGAAAATGTAAACGGCTTCCTCTCACTAATTCATTACCGCCACAGACTCCTTTAATGTGCTCCTCACATCGTCCACGTTTTTTTTTTATAAATGCGATATTTGCTCTGTCTGACACAAACACCATTACTGCCCGTGTTGTGCATCAAGCTGAATGTTCATCAGCGGCAGTCTCGCGGATCTGCGGCTACGTGGTCCATATATTCGCTCTAACAGTGTGGACAAAAGGCAACATGACACAAAACATAAACCTCTGAGACGATGCTCTGCTTTTAATGGAGAAAGATGAAAATATCAATGCCAGCTCATTTACAAATGCATTTTGTTGCCCACTTACTTATAGATAATTGATTTTAACAGCCGTGCCAGAGACAAAGCCAGAAATCAATTGCGGGGCCAAGTTAAGTGACTGCCTGACAGCTCATATTGTGGCCGGACCCGAGTGGTCTAATCTATAAAGACAATAATCCAACGAGAACAGACAGGAGGATTGACTATTAACGGCCGAGTTTGACGCGCCGCCTCCCACCACAACAGCAGCACCAGACTGTCTGGCAGGAAAACATGAGATGAAGTGGAATAAATTCTCTCGGTAAATGTTATTACAAACAATATGCCTTCATGAAAAGGACAGAGGGGAGAGCAATCTCTGCAGACTGACCACTCCACCAACCGTTTATCAACTTGAAATGTTATTTCATGCATTAACACTTCTCCAACTGCACCGCCACCCCCCCCCCAACTCCCTTCACCCATGCAATACAAAAGCGCTCCGATTTATGATTACCAGTCAAGTAAGCAATAATCTGTGGCCCCCGTCGACACTCCACTACCTTTTACTTCCTCCAGCTTCAGCCCTGTCTCCGGGCCCCTGCAGGTGCAGAGACAAGGCTGTCAGGATAATGTGATGAAGGTGGATGCAGGCTGTGAGGAGCTAAATCCTGCCTGGGGGGGTGACATTCTTTGATTTTTAACCATTACAGAGTTTTCACAGAGCTGCAGTCAATTTATTTTATTTATTCTAATGAAGAGCATTAGGAGTGCCATAGTGTGCCGCGCTGCACATTGATCGCCTCGTTAATCACACTTTGCAGACACTCGCAAATCAAGTTCTAACAGCAAGCACTGAATCAAGTGCAATGAAGCATAAGCTCCTTCACAATTTATGATCTTTCAAATTGCATCTTTTCAACCATTAAATTGCAAGATACCATAAATTTTTATCCTCTCTTCTTCAGCCTTGGCATTGATTGTGCCGTGTGAAAAATAGAACTGTAGTAAATCCGGGCAGTTAGACGGAAATTTAAGCCTTGTCTCTTAGAAGAGAAACCCGGCGGCACAAGGAAGGCTGTTAATTTGCAATTGAGAACAAATATCAGGAGTAATAAAAATTTAAAAGTCCAACCGGGGTTTGAAAGACACTTCTCAGATGGGTTCCAGTCTTCTGCAACCTTGAAGCTCTTTTACTTCAGTGCAAGTTCAGGAGTCTCTCACCCCTATATATATGGGGGTGTATATATCTATATTCAGTGGGGCTTCAGGATACAAGCTTCTCTAAACACAAGTTTTCCTTATTACGAGGTATGACGGCTAATTCAAGCTTTGGTTCTCCGTCTGATCCCAAGTCAGCTGCAAACTCTCTGTCCTCTGTCTCACTCTCTGACTGATATGACAAAGTTTAGCACTAGAACTACCAAGGTGGCAATTTTTTACGTTCATCACCATCCTCTTATCTGTTGCCGGCTCTTGGAGCAACAGTCTCCACAACTGCCACCCAAATCACACTGCACCACACTGTGAGCCCTCATGTGGGTGGTGAGCCCAATGGATGTGGGAAAATATATAAGTTTGTCAAATAAAAAGTGCAACCCAACTGTGGTCACAATAATTGCTATGGATTACTTGCCGAAATGTAATTTCATCACTAAAGTTTCATGCGTCGCCTTTAGATCTTCAGTAGGAGTCATAAAGTCATAAAAGCCTTGAAAGTCCAGCAGTGGACAAGCTATGATATGGTTAAAATATGTTAAAATCAGGGCTTTGAACAGCTTCAAGGATCGACAACAAAACCCGGAAACATAACATTTTGTTCCTGAATTAAAATTATTGGTAACCAGATCATATTGTTTTTATTTTGTTCTTTCAAAGTCCTGCTTAGCTTCTGCCAATCAGTATAGAACAGAAACAGTACGATATTTTAACATTTCTGGTTTTGGGTTCAACCATGAGGGTCAGGTTCCTGAACCGGTTAGATCAAAAAATATTGTTTATTGAGCTTTTCAGGAGACAAATGACTTTGATTGTAGCCAAACAGGATTTCAAAAGAATGTAACACAACCAGTATCAATTGGTTACCACTGTTTTTTGCTAAGTATTTCTATTCCAGAACAAAAAAAACTTACGTATATGTTTCTGGTTAGTTTCCTGTTTTGAGGAAAATGCTTGCTTGTTTTCGTTCCTTTAACCTTTTCAAAGCTCTGGTTCAAATACGCATTTTCTGTATTATTTAGTTATTTTAAAACTATTATAACAAAATAAAACCAGTAATGTTTTATTTATGGAAGTATCATGAGGAATGTTGGCATTAAAATCCCAGCCATTATAGTGTTAGATTCTATTCTATTTAGTGTTAGATTCTACATTTTAATTGTTTTTAAGTTATTTTTAATGGGGAAAGAAGATCAAATAACAAAACCTGGAATGGATTAAACTCATATCCTGAGGCCCTGCTGTCATTAAATGAAAAGGGTTTGTTTTTTTTCAACACACACACACAGTAACTGTTTTTCACTTTCTTTTCTCACATTCAAAGAGTTTAAAAATACATTAAAAACATCTCTACAAACTCACCCCTCAGAGTGGCCATTACATTTAACCTGCGGAAATTTAAAACCCTGGTCACCTGCCCCATACTGTTCTAGGAAAATGGCATAATTGTTCTGAGATTGCATCTCACTTGCACCGAACTGTACGGTACACTTGTCAAACAATACAGTCAAATTAGTTCTCTGTGATTGAGCGCGTCGAGGATCTATGCAGCGTGTTACACGTATCTATGGAGAGAACAGAAGTGGCCAGAAAAAGTCTCAATTACTGCCACAAAGTAAGAACAGGAGCTGAGAGAAGGAGTTAGTGGGTTCCAAAAGCGCAGGGTTAACCTCTTCACATCTGCACCTTCACTCTCACGTTATGATTGGAAAGTGGGCCTGCTGTTAAACACAGCGTTATAACAATGGCTGCAAAGAGTCTCTGCAAGTGAAATTCAGCGTCGGATCGGAGACGGCGTCTAAGTCAAGGACCATCGCTACGTGAAAGTAAAACTCCAAAAGTCAAGCGGAGGTTTTTACTGTATATTTAACAAGACAAACAAACATGTTATTATCTGTAGAAGAATGATGTGACAGAGGTGTCACACTAGGTGTCACTGCTCAGTCTGCTGACACTAGATACTCACTGGAAAGTGCGTTTTGGGAAGTTTTTGTGTTCCCATCAGCAGGAGTGGTTTTATCTGCTGGTACCAGGCAGTGCCTGACGAGCACCAGGCTTGTTGTTCCATGGGAATCAAACCCAGAACCCTCTGGTCTCTCTGTGTTGGAGGAATGTGTGCTAATCACTGTGGAAGTGACCCTATGCTATGGAACAGCACCAACTGGGATTTTAACCAGCATCCCTCTAATACAATCAGAAAGAAGCTACCAGTAGTCATAGCTGTTAGGTAGGTATCGAACAGTATACAGCTAAGGTTGGCACAGCCACAGCTGAAATTATAATAAAAAAGAACAAATAAACTTTGGACTAAAATGACTAATAAATTTGATCGTAATAGTAGGAAAGCAACAAACCATCCACTAGGGGGCACAAGCCAGTGTTTTTTAGTCCCAGGTCGCAAGCCAGAATAATAAAAACTTTGGCCAAATCAAAGATGTGAGACAAGGAAATGGACAGGGTGAGATGGAAATTGTTGATTCGCTTTGGCAACCCCTCAAAAAAGGGACAAGCTGAAAGGAAAGGAGGAGAAAAGTAGGAAAGCAACACATTTTACTGGAAAATACTGTGTGTAAATATTATCCATAATTTCTGTAAAGTATGAATTAATTGATAAATATAAATCAAAGATTTGGTGGCTATGGTGGCCTAGTGATTAAGGAAGCAGACTTGGGTCAGGTTTTAGGTTCAAATCCACCAGCTGCCACTGAGGTGCTCTGATCATAGCACTGTCCCGACTCACATAACTTACAGTGGGTCACCACCCACAGGAAGGCTCATAGTATGGTGATCACAGTGTGATTTGGGTGGCAGTTGTGGAAACCGTTGCCCTGCCACCAGGCAATAGATAAAAGGATGAAGATGAATGAATAAAAAAATGTAAAAAATATGTAGATAGTCGGGGTATATATATATATATATATATATATATATATATATATAAATATATATATATATATATAAAATTTGAAAAAATGTAGGTCTGGATTTTGCATTTTTCCTAAGATGCTGGATGCTTTTAAAAAAAGGCAAAGTCAGTGATCCTGACATGGTTTTGAGAAGATGATTACATTCAGTTCATGCTCTGTACTGATTTCTAGAGAAAGTGAGACAAATACAAATGTTCTGTCCTCAGTCCTCCACAGAGAGAGCAGGGCAGCAGCGTCACTCGGACGGAAAAAACACTCGGACAAGGTGAAAAGTGACACCACTGCAGCATGGAGGATATCACCACTCTGGTCACTTTCCCTTCACTCCGATGTGATAACTCCACATCCTCAGAGAAAGTACATAACCGTGGTCAGACAACAGAAGTGCTTCCAACACGCCGGCTCCCCCAGGGGGAGAGAAATCAGCCGAGGACACAGCATGTAAGAAAAACAAACCATAACAAAAGGCATAAAAGCTGACAAACATTGGATTGATCAGACGATTACAACCCATCTGGCCTGTTAAACACAATCTGCTATCACACACACACACGAGAGCAGCTCCTCAGCTTTTTGCACTTGCGGGTGCAGTTGGGCTGTTCTCAGATCTGTTTAAGACCTCGGTTTTGGTAATAATTTACATTTTTTTTGGTTACAGTCAGTAAATGTCGGGACAAGACAAAAACAAATAATTAATTTATACCACAAAGAAAAAAAAAGGAAGACAGAAAGAAAGTCTACAGAGTCCATTGTTTTGCAGATTTATGGCTCGGTGGTGAGAATATTTCACACGTCCATCAAAGAGTCAGTTCTGACTTATTGGTGCAGTGAGAATTTATATGTGTGAAAGAAGAGTAAAGCAGCTTAATTCAGCATTCAATCATATTTATACTTTGTCTCATCATTAAAAGTCTTTTGCTTTGCCTAAATGTTCACATTTACAGGATCATGCAAGTTTTTTAGACTTATTTGGTTTCATTCTTTTAGAGGGCTTTGAATTCCAAAAAACAACTTTTCAACAACTCGCAACAACAAACACATCAGAAATACTGCACGAATAAAACCATTGTTATTTATGATATTATTTAGACAAAGGAAAAATCGCTGTATTTTCTCTCCTCCCCTGAGGGGGTATGAAGAAATCCACAGAAAAAAAATGCTTTAGTTAAAATGTTAGTCTCATCCTGGGGAGATAAATAGCAGAGGTGGTGAAGGTTCAGGAGCTTAGATACTTAGGATCAACTGTTTAGAGCAGTGGAGACTGTGGAAGAGAGGAGAAGAATAGAGTACAGTCAGGATGGAACAACTGGAGAAAAGAGTCAGGAGTGATCTGTGATAGAAGAGAGTCAGCTAAGGTGAAGGGACAGGTTTACAGGACAGTGGTGAGACCAGCCATGATGTATGGATTAGAGACACTGGGAATAGGTAGAAGACAGGAGACAGAGCTGGAGGTGGAGGAGTTAAAGATACTGAGATTCTCTTCAGGAGAGACAAACATGGACAGGATCAGGAATGATGTGATTAGAGGGACAACACAGACGGGAAGGTTTGGAGAAAAAGCTAGAGAAGACAGATTGAGATGGTTTGGACATGTCCAGAGGAAGGACAGTGGATACATTGGTAGAAGGATGATCCTTGAGATGGAGCTACCAGGTAGACTTAGAGACTTAGACAACCTTTATTGTCATTGCACAGAAACACGACAGTCAGTCTGGCAACGAAATGTCGTTGCTCGGCAACCGGAGTACACAGTGTTGACCACAAAGCTTAGAAACCAAGTGGTAACAATTACCTGTTGTGGTAGGTGGAGATTGATGGATGCAATGAGTGAGGACATGGAGGTAGTTGGAGTCAGAGTAGAAGATGAAATGGAAAACATTGATTTGCTATGATAACCCCTGAAAAAAGGAACAAGCCAATAGGAAAAGAAGAAGTTTCTCCTAATTCATACAAATCCTTCATCTCTGTGTCCTGTCTGGTATAATGTGATTTGTGTGGGAGTCATGGAAACTACTCCTCCTTGTTGTCCAGAAATGGATAAAACAATGAAAATAAATGAATGTTCTTTGCTGCTTGCAAATGTTTTTTTGTGTATTGGTCTGAATTTGTACTAATCAAGGCTGATGTGTAAAACATACAACAATAGATGGATTTGATGTTAACAACTTTGATGTACCTGTGGTTCTGATCATCCACTGAGCTTCAACAAACGTTGGCCCTGCTTTCTCCTCCTGTGTTGACTCCTGAGGACCAAAACACAGTGTGACTGTAGCGTGCGGAGCTAAGCACACATCAACAAGCCTCACAATAGTGCACTCAAAAAGACACTTTCACCAGCCCAACAAAGGCAGAGGCTCCGGGCTATGACAACTTCTCGCCAACGACAAAATGCCTGGTGACAAGCTTTCAGGCGATGGTTTGAGCCGTGGCAGATTACACAGATCTTTATCTTTTCATAAAAGGGAGTGCAGCATTTAAGTGGCGATGACTGAGAATACAATCTGAATTGTAAAGTGTGACACAGTCATTACATGGAGATGTAGGGCCAGTAATGGTGTGAGTAATTGTGTGATGACAGTTTCACTGCACACTGACATTCTCCAGGGCATTGTCATCATGGCTGACAGGTAATAGAGGTCCAGTGAGAATTGGGAACGTCTTACAGTTGGAGTTTCTTCTTGGTAAACACCCACCAGTCCCTCCGGTTTTCCCCCCCGAAGCCCATCTTTACTTACAGTCAAACTCCGTCAAACCCCCAGAACTTGCAGAAGGCTTTTCGATATAGCTGCAGGTCTGCGTGAAGGTAATTAGATGTTAATGTGAAATAATGGAATCAGGTGGCGTTGTTACATAGGGAGAGGTGCAGACCTGGGCCAGATCTCAGAGTGAAAAGCACAATTGCTTAAAAATCAAAACATGCTGTCAGCGGCTCATCTGAGCAGCAGAAAATGCCCCTACTTTGGAATACATTACAATGGTAATTGCTCTGACGAAATTACCTTGTCTGCGATGAGTTGAACCAGACATCTGAGATATGCACGTCGATTGGCTCAATTTCATGATCATTGGAAGGCTGAAATCAAGGCCTTTATGTTGGAGAAAATCAACCGGGGAATTGACGTAAACATCTCATCGCAGACATTAGGATGAAAGGTTCATTTCAGCGCAGCTTTGTTAGCGATCCATTGGACCTGGAGCTCTACCTTCAGGAGAGCGTCCTTTCTGACACTGATGAAAATGAAGAGAAGAGAGTTTATATCAGTGATTTCAATGTTGACGCTGTGTTATAGTGAGTTTTCCTTTCTTGACCAAGAGGTAACCGGACCCCTTGTGGTACCTGTAGGCACTGCACCAAAAAATTATATTAGAGGTGAAAAGTGTGGTACAGAAATGTTTGACCCATCATTGGTGTTATTTACCGAGACTGTAGTGGACGGTTTTACTCTCTATTACTCTCTCTGGATTATTAATCTTTCATGAAAATATGGCAAAACCACGATGCCACGACTGGTGAGAGAGAATGGTTTTCTTGATAGTAAAAAAAATTACCGTACTACAATATCCATGACATTGTACTGAAACAGTGATTTTACGTATTCCATGTTTTCCTGTTCATCATATTCTTCAACTAATACACATTTAGTGCAGGAGTCTCAAACTCATGGACCATGGGCCCTTTGCGGCCCGCGGAACGATATTTTGCGGTCCGCACTTTGATGTAAAAGTTGAATGTTAGCGTGACAATTGCACTATTTCTTTTATCCAATGCATTGTTGATCAGAAAATAATACAACTGTAATGATCTGAACTTTACATAATCACAGTAAATGTATTTTTACAGATTGATGTACTGTTCTTTACTACAGTATAGCATTGTGGGCTTAACCAAGAAATATTTGGTATGTTTTCTATTTCATAGATTTGTTCTTCACATTTATGGTAAAATCTAAATTTCTGAAAACCCTGATCCACAGACTCATTGCATAGCATTGTATTACACAGAATCTATGGGAAGCTGATTTTTTATTAATCATTTTCCCTTGCATTAAACACTGAAAGCTGACACGGCCCTTCAGTGAAATTATAGTGTGGGCATTGGCCCCCAACTTTGAGACCCCTGCTTTAGTGGCACCAGGAATTAAAATGAATAAATGGAAGGAAACAAGAGTGGTAGAGATTATTGTCATAGTTACCTAATATTCTGACTTTTCAGTGGATTGGAGGTCTGGGCCCCTAAGTCTCCCCTTAACGTTGTTCATCTAAAAAGCACAGGACAGTAACAACAAAAATCAGCCAAGATGATAAAATAAATGTCATAAACAGAACCATAACATCCTTGGGCTCCACCTTTAATTGTCCAATGCAGTTGACAGTTCCTGTCTCTGCCGTTCTTCCCAGGGAACGAGGAAGAGTGAAACCCCTCTCATGTCTGTGATCTGATGAGGATCACCTCCAGCCGTTTGAAAGGTGATTTCTGAGCAAAACTGTTTCTTCACACACACGCTGTTTGAGCCCAAGGCACATTTTTCCAGCATGTTAACAAACATGTAATTTCCACAAACACGTCCAGTAATTGACAGCTTGATTTGGGCTCTGCCAGGAAACTGACAGACACTTCTTGGCTGCTTTAATGCAGGCAGACGGAGGCTTAAGGCCTCAGCAGCCTGTAATGAGCTCCTCACAAGGCTCTGTGTGGATCACGCTGAAGGAGACACAAAATCCCAGGCAACATCCTTTATCTCGTTAGCTTCTCTCATCCGCTGGAGTTTACAGTTGCCCTCGGGGGTATTAAGAATTTCAATGAAATATCAATTATTATTTCTACATCCATTTACAAGCTGTAAACACTCATTAATGCTATGGTTAAACAGCACAAAAGCACAAGACGTCAATTTATCCATGTCTAAATAAACATTCATAGGGTTGAAAAAGGGTTATTTTTTATATGGATGCAGAATTTATACGATATGTGGGTATGTATTTCAAATATTGGATAAACATATATGTTGTATTCTGGAAATAGTTTATTTATTTGATAATAATTCTCAGAGAGAATATCAAATAGTTAATGATCATCTTCTCTGATGGAGATGTTAGAAGAAGACTTTAAGGTGATATTCTTCCCATATGTTTCCTGAGTCAGTTGCTTCTTCAAGTGAACCATTACTATGACTACATATAATGGGGAATTAAATTAAAAAAGGTCAAATCTAAGTACATTAGCTTAAGAATACAATGATCAAGAATACATGAAATCTCGAAAAAAAACACTCTATTGATTGATACTAAATTCAAGTGATCTTAGTTACTGTGAAGAAAACCATTCCAAATGGCTAGGCATCAGCTGTGAAACTCAATTTCTAAAGGCAATTTTTTTTGTTCATTATATGTGGAACCAAGCATTAAAATGAACAAGGAATTGAAGAAAACAGCAGAGTGGTCTAATCAATTTTTTCATGAGGAAGAAGCACCAATCGTATCACAAGACTCCGGTCATGTACCAAAAATCTAATTGTTGTTGCTATTTTATTTCTTATTTTGCTGGCTGTATTAAGGAATTTGTTCCTTCAGGGAAAACAATAAATGCATATTGTATTAGATTTGACGGTGTTTTCTTGAATGTCTCCTACAAAAAATGAAAACTTCAAGATATTTTACACAACTCTTCTTGATTTACCGTGGTTTTACAACATGCATCCCAATTCATGGCACATAACTCATGAATACTAAACAGCGATGTATTCGGCTGCGAAGGCCAAGGGGCTCCAGCACTGAGCCCTGCTGCATCCCGCCTAAAAAAAGGGTCTGAACATCAGCAGCACATTCAGCTCTTTTCTCTGCAATAAAAAAAAATCTGCAGAGTGGAAGAGAAGAGCAGCAGAGAGACGACGCCGAGCACAAGAGGATAAATAGCCTCTGATAAATCTGTATTGAACTGTGTGTGTGTGTGAGGGCTGTTAATACATATTAA
Source organism: Paraplagusia blochii (assembly GCA_016785265.1). Classification (NCBI taxonomy): domain Eukaryota; kingdom Metazoa; phylum Chordata; class Actinopteri; order Pleuronectiformes; family Cynoglossidae; genus Paraplagusia; species Paraplagusia blochii. Next base: position 225,952 of record JAFBJS010054604.1, on the reverse strand, counting down.
TGGTGACAGGAATATTTGCAAGTGAATACACTGGCGAAGGGGATTAAACATAACTCTCCATAGAAGGGGAGGTATCATCACTCCCATTCTGGCGTGGGACCGCGGCCGTATCAGATTCATCCCCCATGCACACTGCCGGCAAACACAGAGCCCTTATCTCTGCGCTGGGCCTCTCCGGAGAGTTTACAATTTCTCGCTTCGCTGGAGCCTGAGCTGAGCTTGTTACCGGCACAAAGGCTGAGAGGTGGCCTGGTTGAGAGCACAAAGCCGGCCTCACCTCTGGACAGACACACATTTCCCACAGATAACGGACAAGTTGTTGGACAGCTGCACCTCCGTCCCCTCTGTGCTGCACTTTGACGTCCTCTGTAACGGAGGGACAAAGTTTCAGTTTCAGTTTCAGCAGAGGCTGCAGTGGTAAGAACTGAGTCAGAGGTGACGGAGGGACGCGAACCCAACAGATGTGATCTTGTTCAAGGCAGACCTTTGACTGGCCTGTCATGAATCTCTATTCTCTGAGGACATTTGTGTCTCCACTGATTACAGTCGGTCCTCAGGGAGTAGAGAAAAGGAGCAGATTCAGGGTCAACGCTGAGATGAACCATGTGAAGAATTTGCTACATATAATTAGTCAGGTTATGTATTTGCAGTGACTCTTCTGTGTGAGGGACAGAATTTACAAAAATAGACTTCCAAAAAACGTTATTGTAATTGCAGACCAAGAAAGTCAACGCCCAGCCTCAAAGTGTTTTTGGCAAAAAGCTTTAATTAAATACATTTTTAAGAGGTTTAATTATGATTTTATAAATAAGTTGAATTGTTCCATAAAACATGTTAATTTGTGAAATTATAAAATAAGAATTTTGCTAAATAAGTCAATTTTTTTAATTGGAATTTTGGGGAAAAAAAAATACAATTTTTCAGTCTTAATTTTTTATGAATTAGATAGATAGGGGACATTAAGAATTAATATTGATTGAAATAAATGTTTTAATTGTAAAATTTAAAATATTGTAAATTATTTTTTTAAAATACATGTTTTTATTTACATTTATATATATATTTCAGGATTTAAAATGGGAGTCCAGATAAAAAAGAGGTAAAGTGTTGGTGTGACAGTATTTAAAAAAAATGGGGGAAAATGTGAAAAATGGAAACTTCTATATCAATCCATATCAAAACTTTTACAACTTTTGTCCAACTGTCAAGTCAAGGAGGAGAATTACAGTAGTCTCTACAGAGAGTCATGTGATTTTGATTTGTTTTTAATCTGTGGTCTGTTATTTTATCTGTCACTGTGGGGCTTCCTAAAGACTCCAATCTTGATGAGGCTTCTCTAGTGAAAATGAAGGTTAAATAAATGCTGATTACACTGTTGCAGGCCACAGAATTAGGTAACCTTTAAAAGAGAGCAAGCAGATGAACGAGAGAGAAACAGAGAAGGAGGAGAAGGAGGACGATGGATGTGTTTAATCATGACAGAATGAATCCTGTTCAATATATATGGTAAAAACTTCAGAAATCTCAACCACAAGAGACTACAGTAGGATGACAGTACAGTCAGTATCAGTGGACCTGGTCTCAGGTCAGCACAGGAACCAGTGGAATCTTAGCCCGCCTCACAGAAAAGTCCCACAGACCCAGCACGGTGAGCAGACGTGGTGCTGAGGCAGCGGTGCCTTTGTTTTGCGGGCCACAGTGAAATTCTATTTTCATTTTTTTTTACTCGCTGCAGTAATTATCTGCATTGTTGGTGAGAATAAAGAAAATAAAGTGCATGAATATGTGCCGGTCAATTGGATTCTGTCAGTTCAAGCAGAATTGGGTACACAAGCGAGCGGCTTGCCAACTCGTAATAACGATGGTGTTTGCGTGGAACCCCCCACTCCCCTCCACCCCTCACTGTCTCAACCCCCACACCCCCACCCCCACCTCTAAAACAGCTCATCAACAGCAGAGAGAGTCTGTCACCCAGGGTACGGAGTGACAAGTCTTCTGCATCTCCGTCTGTTATTAACATGTCTCTGACGACAAGCTCAATTATCTGACACTGCCCGTAATTTCCATTCCTTTTTCTGGCACAATGTAAAGTTCCTCTCCTTCATTTTCAAAGCTGCTCGTTTTGGATTCAGCAAATACTGATATAAGACATGTGTGGGAGGAGGATGTGAAAACTGAGGGAGGAGGGAAAAAAACATCTGTAAGTCACAGCAAAGTTGCTGCAGCCTCAATTTTCTCAGGCCTTTAACTGGTTTAGAACACTGTAACTTTGACAGTTTTACTGTGTTTTACAAACATAGTCAGAGATTTAAGGGACTTTTCACCAAGGAAATATAAATGTAGAATTATTTCTTATAAAATCCTGTGAAGAGCTAACGCATTGACATTTTTTTTACATTTTTATCAGATGTTTTTGTTGACTTTTTGCAACAGGGAATCATTATTGAACTTGGTAGGACTGTGAAACATTTATTTTACCCTTAATTATATATTTTGGGTAATGTTTTTTAGACAAAACAATCTGAAGTTCATAACAAAATTGGACACTTTTAAGGTAGAACACAATTTGTTTCATCTGTTACTAAATTAACTAAATTAATTATTTTTCTCTTTTCTATTTTAATGACTATATTGGTTGCCAAAATTGTGAATTTCAGCTCTTAGTTGAACGTGGTAGAACCATACAGAAGAAGGATATATGATGAAAAAAAAAAAAAAATCATCGCTTTTTCTGTTTTTGGAGTAGGATCGTCACTAGGATCATTCATTCATTCATTCATTCATTCATTCATCTTCATTCTCTTATCTGTTACCAGGTCTCAGGGGCAGCAGTCTCCACAACTGCCACCCAAATCACACTGCAATCCTTCCTGTGAGTGGTGAGCCGCCTCGAAGCACCTCAGTGGCAACTAGGCAGCTGGTGGATTCAAACCTGAAGCCTTGCGAACCCTTGTAAAGTCTCCTTCCTTAACCGCTTTGCCACCACTGCCAGTGATTCATCTTAATGATTAAACTACAGTTGTTGGTTTTAATTAAAGATGAGTTTGTTTGTTTTTTTTGTCGTGAATGTTGATTCCACGCAGCACTACTTGATTAACTATCATTTAGAAGACACGCTTTTTTTTTCCAAACGAAACTTCTTAATGAGTATTTTTAATGAGTGTATCATCTCGCAATCATTGAAAAAGGAGGCGAATACCATTTAAATCACTTTCATCAATTTCTCTATGTTCTTTACAGAACAGAAAAATCAGCGTGAAGTCAGTTTTTAATCCTAATTTTATATTGTAATTGGCCAACAAGGATGTCATTTGTTGTTATTTGCCCATATATGTAAAATATATGAGGAAAAAGAAGGCGAGACGTCGGCCATGAGACTGAGAGTCTGTGCTGCTGCTGCTGCAGGTGGATGTTGGAGGAAGTGCTAATGATGACAGCTCTAACTCACTGCAGGTTCACTAAAGCATGGCAGGTTGGTCAATTGCCCAGAACCCATTACTTTCACCCCCGACACCAACCTTGTAATGTGATGGGTGCCTTCTGTAAAGCACTGACCCATCGTCAACAGACAAATCTGCAGGTTTGATGTAGACACAAGGTTACACAGGCCATTAGGCGTCCCTGGTGTCTGAACCAGATTTTTTTTTTTGCTTACACTGATGGTAAAAAAAAATAACATAAAACATGAGGTTCTTTGTCATTCCGCGTGCTAAGATGCTGCCAAGGCTGGGATCATAGGTTATTACTAGACCCGTATACTATTCTGGAAAGTGCAACCCAAACAATTTAATACATTTATCTAAATAAACTCAACATAGAAGCAAATAAACACACACTCAAAACCAAAGCAAGTACTGCAGAGGAAAGAGAAGGAAGGGAGAGATCTGAACTCAAAGAACAACGTACCTCCTTATTCATTCATTCTTCTTCTGCCCCTTAATCTCTCTCAGGGTGGCAGGGGAGGGAGGAGGAGGAGGAGGAGGAGGTAATTCCAGCAGTCATCCAAATGAGGGTACACCCAGGTCAGTTCCCTAGTCCATGACAGGACCACATATAGAAACATTTAAAGACATGTTAATATCACTTTCGAGTGCAAGAGAATAGGTTTTTAGAGGTTTTTTAAACCCTTGGTGAATATTATGGACGGAGTAACTGATGTAAATCCTGTAGAAAAAAAATCTATATGTTGAACTGAACCACAGGAAACCATCAACTGAAAAATGTAACTACAGATGATGAGTCAGGTGTGGAAGCTGTCATGGGGGCTGAGGGAGGGCAATTTATGACAATTTCTCCATTTGCGTCACTGTGAGGAGGTCGCTCTTAGTTGTAGTTTTGTCCACTTTGTTAAAAACTAAGATGTTTTTAGAAATAACTGGAATTAAGAAAGAATGAACTGTGATTGTTGACATGTCACTCATTCATCAGGGTTAAAGATTTTTCTTTGGCAACTGGACACAAGACTCTTGGATGAGAAGGGAAATCTTTTCTAAAAAAACTTAATGTTCAACTGCCAAACAACACTTTTAAACCTTTATTATTGTGTCTGATATCAAGCAAGGAAGGAAGGAAAGCAAACTTCTTTTCGCTGTGGTTCACACAACTGCAAACAATGAAATATCTCCTCCGTATTTAACCCATCACCAACGTGAACAGTGAGCAGCTTTGGCCAAATCAAAGATGCGAGAAAACAAGGACAGGGTGAGATGGGACAAACCGAAAGGAATGGAAGATGATTGTGGGGACATGTGTTAAAAATCCGTCTTCTGTATGAAAAGGATTCACAGGGAAATAAGTTTTTGTCCCTCAACCGTAGACAAGACTCAAAACTGCTTCTTCCTGGTGAAAGGCCTTGACCAGAGCAGGAAACCTTCACCGCTGTACTGCAGATGGGAATGGAATAACCTTGGCTGCCAAAAACATCCTGCTTCCTGTCATCTTCAGACAGCCACTGTTTGACCACCATCCATTCGATGCATTCTGTCCGACACTTGTAACAATGGTGTAAAATGGGAGGAAAATTGGGCTCACCTTAAAGGCAGACTTCAGTCCCTCTTGAAGGCTGAAAGCCCTGGAAAGAGCCCGGTGCCCAGTGGCGGCTGCGAGTCCTTGTTTTGCTCCCTGAGACGTGTGTAATCAGAGAGAAAGTCCAGCACAGATTACAGTCTTCAATCAGTCAGGGAGGAAAATGATATGTACATCATTGTCTCTGCAGCACATCCCAGGCTCTGTCAGCCTGCATGCATATTACCTGTGTCAAAGCTGCCAGGGACATGACGAGGGAAAGTGAGAGCCATCACTGAGCCGCCACTCAGAGGGGGTGGCGAGTCTCCCGGAGCACCGGCAGCCCGATTCACTCGGCGCCGCGAGACTCTTCTCTGACCTCCAGGATGTTGTTGACACAATGTAATGTACATTTTTCTGATACAAAACATCCCCTTTCATGTCTGAAATGGTTTTTCAATGGGCTGAGTAACACTGGAGGCCAGCTCTTGTCACTGACTGAAAATGCGCAGAGATCACCTTGCTGTGTTTTTTTTTCTTTCTTCTTTTCTTTCTTCACCTCTCGTCTCCAGTGGCAGGAATTTGAAGCAGTTGTCATGTTTGACCTTGAGGTGCACAATAAAAGACAGAGTTATTTTGTACAGTGGGGGGAAACTATATGACTGATCCATCCTCATCTTCTCATAGATCTGCAGCATAATCATATACAATTGGCTCCTCGCTAAAAACAGAGACATGCTGCGAAGGAGGCCAAAGGTGCTGCATGGTATGGAAATTTCTCTGGCATTGTCTCATTGTAGGAGACTCAATTTTCACAGTTTGTTCTGGAAAGAGAGAGAGGGAGAAAAAAAATCATACTATAAATGCAAAACAACAGGAGACAAACGGGAGGCATAAAAATAATGGTTTCTCCAGATGAAGTCGTCCAGGGGCAGAGATTCCGATAAAAAAACAAGATTTACAGTCACAGAGACACACACACGTTGATCAGACTTCGTAACAAAGTTTATTGACTGACCTCAGGTTGTTGATATGAATGTCTGGTCAGTGACTGTTGGACAAGTCTTATCCAGAATGAAGATGGTCGCTGCCTAAAAAAGATCAAACTAGAATGTGTTTTGAGTGTAAAGTAAAAGTAATTTAATCTAAAATCAAAGCCTGACGCCACCGATAAAGTTAGAAAATACAAGAACAAAACGAAATCAGGTTCATATCAAACCACCACCAGGTTGTTCCTCACCTTCAGACAAACACACATAAAGACAAAGTCAACACCAACACTGTCTTTTCTGGTCCTGCTGAGGCTTCAGAGGGAGGTCAGTAAATTGTCTCCAGGATAAAGATAAAGGCTGTGACTTTGGTTAAATTGTCCAGGGTCAGAAGACGGAGAATATCAGGTTATTGAGTTTGATCCATGCTGTGTTTCCTGCCTGGAGACCTTTCCTGGCTGCAGTTGATCAAGGACACGACTGAAATGCAAAAAAAGAGGTGAAAAAATATATGTATTTGTAAATACATATATGCATGGGTAAGAACATCCTGTGGATTTAAGGAGGGAATGTGCCGAAAACATAATATTAAGCAGGGAGGAAAGTGCTTTTTACTTACAAAAAGACTTAATGTCGATGAGAAAAATACATAACAGTATTATGTTCCAAATTCTGGGAAATGTTTAGCAGAGGAGATGAATGCAGCTGCAGATCCACAACAATTCATCACACTGTACTTTCAAGTTGTTGCTTCCTTGAGAAAGGCAAATAATAGTCATTTGCAAAATTGCAGGCCTATCTTTCAAATACTGAGGAAAACAGTTGAAATTGGGCAGAGACGGAGCAGAAGCAGCAGCTCGTTCACTCAAGCAGTTTGGATATTTGGGACGATATAATGCAATAAGTCATTTCTGCCCGCAGTTCACATTACCTCCCAACGCTTAAGAACCATAATCCCAATGGCATTTGGAATTCTATCACACATACAGTCAGAAATGTTATTGCATGATTACAGTCTTTCCGTGTCTCTGCAGCAGTTGTTGCATTTATGCATTTTGCACATGTATTGGAAAAAGAAGTTGAGCGTCATGGGCGATTATGCTTCTTTCAGACGCAGATAGAAGAAATGATGCTGTTCACCGCGAGGAGAAAACACAAACAAGACATTTGAGATTGAGTTCTGTCAGTCACAGGAGCACTGACTTTTAGGTAGAAGTGTTTTTAGGTAACACTTAAAATACTCTTCAAAACAAGACCCAAAATGTCCACTCCAGAGACATGATTGACTGGTTTCATGCATTCCACAAAAAGAGAAAAAAAATTATACATTTAAAAGTTATACTGTTTAGTAAATTCTTAAATTAAATCGAAACAAAAATATTGCAAAAATATAAAATTTAATTTGTGTGGTTTTGCTGCAAAAATATAAACGACTAAATTATCATTTTATATTTATCAATTATATAATTAATTTATATAATTAATCATCTAAATAATATATAAAAAATAAGGTAGAAAAATAGTAAAACATAATATTTCAATTATTTAATTTATTGGCATCAAAAATTAAATAGCTTTTGTAATGATTGCAAAAAAAATATGTATATAATATGAATAATAAATGATTTGACCACATAGTTTTTCTATTTAACTGAAAAATTGTACTTGGAAAAATGTATATAAACAACTTGGTTGATGATTATGAACATCATAAACACAGGTGCAGTAGTCCTCCACTAGTGTGTTCCTTTTTATTGTTGAGACAACCCTAAACACACACACACACACACACACACACACACACACACACACACAGACTCACCTCTGCTCTGTTCAGTCTGATCCACACCAGACCTGACACACAAACACAAAGAAAAGAACTTTAGCACTTTGTTGACAAAGTCGGCCTCTAATCTTTGGTGGTCAGTTGAAATGGCACAGTGGACAGTCACACTCCACAGCTGCAGCAGCAGCAGCAGAAGCTGCACCACCCTCTTTTCTCCCTTTAACCTGCTGACGAGCTTCACCCACTGATGGCAGCTTTTATCTGCAGTGGCCAGAAGAAGCCGAGCCTCCTCCTGCTCTGAGGAACTGGCACTTCGTCAAGCAAGACAAAGTTCTCCTGCCTCCGACAAGAGACAATTATTCTCAGCTGTGGCTGTGATTTGCATCATAAAAGCTCCAGGCCGATGGTAAACAGTCAGAAATAATACAAAAATGAGCAGCAGGATGGGAAAATATTTCAAGTAACATACAAACCTGACACACTTCATACGTGGAGAATCCACGACCGTCAACGCCGACCGTCCCAGAGGTGTGTGAATCATAGATTCTCTTCCTGCAGGGGAGCAAAGATTATTACACTATTCAGATTACCGAGCAGGGGAAATTAATTGGACTAATTAACATACAAGTAAATGATGATACCGTTAACACATTTCATTAACTCAAACTGTCATTCTATGTTCCTGCTGCACTTGGTATTGCATTACAATGAATTGGATTCATTAAATTATGCAAATGAAAGGAACCACAAAAACACACGACTTCAGTCTTCAGACCGGCAGATCACATTTATGGCCGCTTTTTATCGAGAACTCTGTAAGACACAAAAAAGACGTTACAAATTTACCAGATTGAGTTTTTCATACACTGAAATTATGTTAACTTGTGGACAATAGATAACTGAATCCCCTTGGGTTTATAGAAAAAAATCTAATTCCAAATGTAACCTGTAGGTGGCAGTAACATATTTTATAAAAGAGGTATCAAACTCAAATTAAATCAGTTAAAAAACATTAAAGGTAAAACAAATGGGATGGAAAATAATATTTTTCACAAACTGACAGAAATTGGTTGTATTTTTTCCTTCCTGTATCTACTGAATGTAATGTAGACTTTTAATAAACTATTGTATGTAAATATTTTTATCTAAAAAAAAAAACTTTTATCTAAAATAACCAAATTGTTATATGTAACTGGTCACACACCAACAAAAAAAAATGCTAATGTATAGCGGCTTTATACAATAGTGGGCCAACTCCAGATCACATTTGATAGGATCTCACGGGCCAAATATAATTACACTGCGAGCCAAATTTGGCCCCCGGGCCTGAGTTTGACATGTGTGTTTCAAAGCTTTGAAAGCTGCTGTTAAAACATAAACATGAAGGTAAAGAACCAGAAATCAGCAGGGTAAATTCAGTTTTATTAAAGATCTGCAAATTACATTTTTACTTCATGTAATTTAACATTTTTTCTGAGCTAAGAGAGTGATTGTCAAACTTTTTGGTAAATTGGCAGTGAATGGCAGTTTTGGCGTTTTACTTTTGGAAGTGTACAGGTCGTACAGAATAGTAAAGCTCTGTGCTATACTAAGATCACTCACCCAACAGTGAGTTTAAACTTGATTTTTTAGCTCTGTCTGCTGGAAAAGTGGTTACATAAGGTTAGTAAACTTTTTTTTCATTTTTGACAGGTTAATGTGTCTGAAGTCGTGTTGAGTGGTGTTGTACTTCCTGTTGCTTTTGTTCCCCAGTGTTTACATTTAGGAATGAACCGATAGCTTAAAGAAATTCCTGTAATGGAAAAGATTCTGTGAAAATTGAAAAAAAAGGACATTATGTTCATTCTTTTCTAATGGATGACAAAAAGGAAACCACATATCAATAGTTATTAAACAATACTCCAGTTACTGTAGTTATAGTGATTCTTTATGCCAATAAAAACAGCCAGGGCTGCAGTGTTGGCCGAGTGGTTACGGAAGCGAACTTGGATCCGCAACTTAGACCACCCACAGGAAGGCATGCTGTATGGTGCTGTGTAATTTAGGTGGCAGTTGTTGAGACTGCTGCCAATGCGACTTGGTAACAAACAAGTTGATGAGGTTGAATGAATAAAGAATATTAGTGGTTTAGCATTAGTTTGGGAACCAGTGCAGCAGGTTCTTCTTGTTTCTTATCTTCTCTTATGTTTAGAAGGAAATTTGGCCCAGGAATGAAGGCAGATTTTACTAATTTTAACAACATTAGACTGATTTCTTCAGATTCATCTACAATAAATTAATATTAAAAGCCATACACCGTAAACATCATTGGTTCTTCCAGATGTTGCAGGTTTAATTCAGACATGTTTAACACAGACCTCTGTAACTCAGGATCTTCTCTGCAGTTCATCATGAGAAGGTCCAGAAGGTCAAACACACACCTCTGCTCCTGCCTCCATGGCTACAGTGACATCTACTGGACTACAGGCACTGATCTGTGGAGCTTCTGCAGAAGATGAACAACACAAAATTAATGATTTCATAGGTCACATTATCATTCTTCAGTGCCAACTCCATAACTTTTCCTTTCATTTGAAATGAAACCAATTGAGTGGTTGGTTTAATCTGCCTTTCGTCATCCTAATAATTTTATTTTTACCATCTTATTTTTCCCTTAAGAAAATTAGCAGTATTTTGACAGCAATAAGTTTATGTTTGGTGAAATCACTTGGTTAAATGTACCGCTTTTTAAAAACACATTCAGCAAAAAAGGTCAAAACAATAGAAAAACAAATTAATAATTAGCAACCTACCTGTATCATCTTAAGTTTTTATTTTAATTAAACACCACAACGTTATTTACCTACCCAACTTGACTGTTCCATCTGAAAAGAAAATTTCAAGTGTGAGATTCAAGGACAGTAAGAAGACATTAATCAAATTGCACAAAAAAAAAACAAGAATAAAAGCAGAAATTGAGGTAAATGCAAGTGTGACAAAAGGTTTATATTGATGATATATTGACAAATTTGTACAGAAGAATTGATTGAAGGTAAACGGTCAGTGTTGAGTAACATGAAACAAAGCCGTTTCTGTCTCGGCAGCATGTCGTGTCCTCACAAAGAGTTATTATGGCCACTGGAGTAAAAAAATAGAAACAATTAAATTTACATGTGTAAAGACAGAGGGGACATGCTGCTGTTCACTGGACACATTCAACATTGAAGCAAAAGAAAAAAAGAATAACAGAGTAGTAAGGAACAGAAATAATAAAGAAAAATCACATGTTCAATGACACTAAATATAAAGTTGCATCCTGCGAAATGTACAAAAGAGAGTTTAATACAAAAAGGATGCGACGGACATCGGTGAAGAGGGAAGAGTTCTAGAACATGACATGAACAAACTCGTTCATTACGCATCAAAAACTGTATGGTGGTGCATGACACGTGATATACTTTTCAGTGTTTTTCTATATCTTTAGTTGACCTTATCGTGGAGAAACAACAAACATGGTGACAAATGAATTCACCTCAGCTTTTGGTCCATGTCGTTACAGTTTTTTCCCTTAACACCCTGCTCGTGTCCAGAAAGCTGGAGGAGACTGAAGGTCGACTCACACAGTCACACATCACCCTGAGTTTGGAGTCAAATTTTGGCAATTATTTCTGCAAATGGCTTTATCGTTTTTTTTTTAAAATACGTTTTTACAAGTTAAAATCTTGAGTTGAAGAAGAAATGTTTCAATTACATACAACAGAACCGTAGCAAATATTGACTTTTTATCACAAAGTCTGGTATAAATAGTGGTTCATAAAATGCTTTTTTAATAAGCCAGAAAAATGCATCCTATCAACAAGTTCATATTTTAGAGGATTAAAAAATACAAAATTCTGATTGTTTTTGTCTTTTACCTGCAAAATGTCACTGAAGATAGTCAGAAAAACAGAAAAAAAAAAGAGGGAAAAGGGACACACAGCAGGGAAAGTGGAGCACACAAGGATAATTCTCCAGGACATTGGCAAAACTTTTTCCTCTGGACGAAATTCATTCTTAAAAAAAGGCAGAGAGAAAAGAAAATACTCAATTTACCACATTATTGTGAAAACACATTATAAACAAATGAGTCGATTTGAAACAAAATGGCCTCCTACATTTGAACTACACAATATTGTACAAAATAAGGCATTTACTTGTGTTTACTGCAACGGATTTATTCAACACCAAGTTTTGTTTTTACTCAGTAAAAACTGAGTCCGGACGTGGGTTCGACTACAGTATTTCTGTGTTAAAATATATGTAGGTATATTTATATATATATATGTATCTATATATATATTTATATAATAATAATTTCAGTTTTTCTTCCAAACAGGAGCAATAAAAAAGCAGGTAGGAGAATACACAGTATGAGAGTGAGTTTGTACAAGTTCAGGAGTGGGGCGTCATCGCTGCCATCACTCCATGACTTCACTGGCTGCTACTGTGGTTACGAGCTGCAGTGGGATCTCAGCGTTGGCCAGGATGTCCTGGGCGGCGCTGGAGCCCTGCTGGATGTTGGTGAGGATGAGGGTGGTGCCGCCCGCCGTCGTGATGATGCTGTCGGAAGAACCCGCCGACTCCACTGGGACCACGACCGAGCTGCCAGAGTTCACGCCTTTTTTATTCTGATGAGTTTTGATGTGCTTGGCCAAGTGGTCACTTCGCATGAAGCGCTTGGAGCATTCTGGGCAGACGAACTTCTTCTCTCCTGTCAGTCACAAAAATGCAAGCGATGAAAAACTGAGCACATTCACCGTAACAGAAAAAAATATGTCATCACTTGCAGGGTTCTTACACAATTTTTAATTACATTATTCATGAAGTTAAAATAATATTGTATAGATTTGTTCTCGACATTTTATGGTAAATCCTATAGCTCTCAAAACCCTGATCTACAGTCTTTTTCAGTAAAAACTCAATCTTACAGTTTTTACAGTAGAAAAAACAGAGTTTTTTACTAAACTACTTCAATAACAACCTGTATTGACATTAGAAAAAAAAGCTGTTTATGTCACCGTGTGGCAAACTAAAATAACTACAAAGACATATCTCCTGAAAGTCAAAGCAGTTCAGGCCCTGGTTCAGCTCTGAGTCCGTGTCCACACTTAATAAGGAACCGTGGGATATGTAGTAAAACCAGAGCCACAGCTCATTAAAATCACCTTTTGTTGTATAATGTGATGTTAACAAATCTTCTTATTTACGGTGCAGAAAACACGGGGTAACTGTCACGCCCAGGTCAGTGAAACCCCAAAACATCAAAGTGCAATAATCCACATTCCCAAATTAGCTCGAAACATCTGACTGCGGGTGTTTTAATAAGTAACTGCTGTTTGGCTGCTGTGCAAACACACAGTAATGGATACAAAAAAAAACAGAGCACCTGTGTGTGTTCTCCGGTGTCTCTGCAGCTCGTCGCTGCGTGTGAACCTCTTCCCACAGAACATCCAGCTGCAGACAAAAGGTCGCTCCCCCGAATGCCAGCGCAGGTGTGCTCGCAGGTGCGATGTCTTCCCATATACTTTCCCACAGCCTGCTATGTGGCAGATGTGCTGCTTCTTCTTCCCCATGCTGGAACCTCTGCAATAACACATGCACGCACAGTTAGCCTCGTGCAGACACTGGTACCAGTCATGACGTCCCACTGTTTCTACAGCTTCAGGCAAATTCATTCACAACCTTTTAAATGCACCTTGGAATTTACCAGAACACAGTGAGTGTTCTAAGAGTTAGAAGGTCAGAAGATGAAGTACAGGTGCTATGAACTTCAAAACTGGACAGATGTAGAACCACATGAAAGAACATTAACAACATGGAACTTTAGAACACTGTGCTGCAACATCGATAGTTTAGTTAAGAGTCATCCATAACCAGACAGAATTTGAAAAACATTTTCACTCTCGGGTGGCTCCTAAAATCTGACTTGGGATACACGGTCAGAAACAGATGACCATTGGTGTGAACTAAGACAAATAACAAAACTCATGCATAAAGGCTAAAGGGAAAGGCATAATGATATTATAAATGAATATAGTATAATTTGGACAAGTTTAGTGGGCCAGTTTAAAAAGCCCAACGAGCCACATCTGGCCCGTGGGCCTTATTTTACTAAGGTCTGGTCTAATGCTTTGTCAGGATGCTGGGAAAAAGGTAATGAAATGGACTTATGAAAGACATTATTTGTGGTCAACATACGCTTGATTACAATTATAAAACAAAAAGTAAGAATTATTCATGTTATATATATATATATAGCTTATATATATTTCAAAACAATAGTTGCAGTCCATCCACCTTACTTTTTTCAGTCTGCCAAACTTCACTACTGCCTGTAATGTAGATTGCCAGATAGAAAACAGATGAAAAACTGTGACCAGTTTCCCTTCGCCTCATTTTTACATATCGTTAGACTCCTAGCATAATTGGCTAAGTCATATTTCAATGAAATGTGAATTAGCCAATTATGCTATGAGGCTAACGATATTCTTACCGTATGAATTGATGAGGATGCTGGGCAAAGAGCTAAACATGTTTCTCACCCATACCATCTACTTCCAGCTCCCCTTAATACTAACCTTCCACCTGATTCCTTACAGTTGGGGCAGGTACAGGCCACTCTGCGCAGCCTCTTTCCCTCCTGACCTTGCTGGTCGTCTTCATCCACCAGCCTGACATGAAGGTGGGACAGATCGCTGGTGTTCAGGGTGGAGTCACTGCTCAACTGCCAGTCTCCAGAGTCTGGCTCTTCCTTTATATGAATGTCTGAAACGCACATGTGTGACAATACCAACCATAAGACCCTTCAATTATGACGTCTCAAGAAACAAGTGACAAATTGGCAGGAAATCTAACCAGTCGGCCTTTATATTAAACACAGTGATAAAATAATTACATGACAAATCATTTATGTCAGTCATCATAGTCAATTTAATGTAGTTTTTCTCAACAAAATTGTCACGTAAGGAATAATAAATAAGTGTAATAAAATTTAGTAATCTTTAAGTTTTAATTTTAACATAATTTACTGACTCAGTGTTTTTTTTAATACACGGCTGTGATAATTGCAGGAATTGAATAAAAGATCCTGAGTCTGGTTTCAATAACCATCATGCTATCTGCCATATGGGCTCTTAAGCAGTGGTCCCCAACCACTGGGCCGAGGACCGGTCTGAGTCATTGATACAAATAACTTTATTTACCGGTCTGGTAGCAGAATGTTATAGGCTGTGTGCACTTGGGAAACCATTTTTAACTTGGGTATGAAGATTTTATAGGTAGGAAAATATTTCAGAACAATGGAAATTAAATTTTATGAAGGGGTATTTATCTGCCACAACATAAGGACTGGTGCGTGAAAATAGTACAAGACATTTAACCAGTCAGTGGTGCAAAAAAGGTTGAGGGACACTGGTCTAAAGGAAACATTAGGACACACATATACTTGAAAAGATAAACTCTACCTCCGCTTCCAGGGATGTCAGCGTCTCCCTCTTGCTGTGAAACAGAGTTGACTGTCACTGTCTGCAGGTTTGGAATCTGTCCTGTGCCGATGGTGGATCCCAGTGACAGGGTCTGGACTGGAGCCAGGGTGATCTGCTGGGGCGGTTGAGTGGGCAGCTGAAGGTTCTGCAGATTCTGCACTCCCTGCACCTGAAAAGTCTGCCACTGAATCTGGCCTGACGGCGTGACCGTCTGGGCTTGGATTATGAAGGTCCCCGGGTTTATCAGCTGCACATTTTGCAAGCTTTGGCCACCTGTTGCTACAGACTGCATCACCTGACCGTTGGTGGTCTGGACCGGAATCGGCTGCAGCTGGAGAATGGGTTGGGCTGAGGAGACTTGGATGCTCTGCTCCTGATTCTGTTGGACAAAGCCTTCCTGGAGAACAGAACTGGAGTTGATTTGTTCTGAGCCCCCAGATGAAAGCGAGGAAACCTGTGTCAGTAGACCTGATTGATTTGCCGTTGGTTGCAGGTCAGAGGAAGACGTTGGCACATAAATGTTAGCATCTGTATTTGACTCTGTGCCTGACATTGTCTGTGGGATTTGAACATCAGCCTTCACTTGGTTTTCTGAGCCATCCAAAGAAGAGCCTGCCATTATGAGCTGACCATCAGCAGTGACCCCCGTTGCTATTGTTTGAGCTCCAGAAAGGCCCAAAGAGTCCAAGTCCAAACTGTTAATAGGAACAAATGTAATATTCCCGGGCAAACCCACAGGCACGTTAGCAACAACCTGACCCTGGTTGTTGAAGGTTGAGCTGCCAAGAGAAACCCCCTGGATGTGCTGGACGTTACCAGTCTGTGTTATGAGGCTCTGGTTGTTATTAAGGACGTTTTCAGAAGACGTAACACTGACACCCTGGCTACCATCCGACAAGATCTGAATTTGCCCCGTGGCATCCTGAGCCAGAGTCGCTCCTTCCATGCTGGTTGAGGAGAAGCTCAACTGACCGTCCGCTGTCTGTATCTGAGGAATTACTTGGTACTGAATGTTAGGCACTGTGTTGGCGTTAGAGGTGGCTGTTCCCGGCGTCACAAAGATCGGCTGAGTTTGTAAATTTTGAATAGGAAGAACATACTGTCCGTTGGATGTTAATATTGGCTGACTTTGGATTTGTATCAACCCAGAGTCATCTTTTGTAGTCGTGGGTGTCAACACCTCCCATTTATCAGTCCCAGTGAGTTGAGAAGAGGCATTTGATGCCTGTGGAAACAATGATTGACAGAAAGAAAAAGCATCAGTGCCACAAAAAATATGATCATCACTTATCAGTAGCAGCCTGTTTTTTCTTATATTGTTATTTTCCAGGGAAGGTGGGAGTAATGCAGATAGCTACTTCTTCTCCTTCTCCTTTCGGCTTATGCCTTTCTCAGGGGTTGCCACAGTGAGTCAACAATTTCCATCTCCGCCTGTCCTCAGTATCCTCATTTTAAACTCCAACTACCTCCATGTCCTTCCTTACTGCATCCATCAATTTCCTCTTTGTCTCCTACCTGGTAGTTCCATCGCTAGGATCATTCTTCTACCAATGTATCCACTGTCCCTCCTCTGAACATGTCCAAACCATCTCAATCTGTCTTCTCTAGCTTTTTCACCAATTCTTCCTGTCTGTGTTGTCCCTCAAATCCCTCCCTCCAAAAGAGAGCCCCAAGCAGTAATGCAGATAGCAAAATCAAATAAATCAACAGCAAACAAGGATGAGATTCATTTTCAAACCTCAGTATAAGATGCCGACTATTGTATTACAATTATTACTCTTATTATTTAAGTAATAAATAATTAAACGTGTTTCACTTTGAACACTGACAAAGCTGTACAGCTCCAAGGAACAACGTTGGGTGTGTGCTATATTTAGCTGACCAGTCAAACAATAACCTTGATAAATATGACTTTACAAAACTGCCCGGAGTTGCATTTCTTATACAACAGAAAAAGAGCAAATGCGTTGCTTGTTCTCTGAGCAGAAGTGAATTTTTAGAGAGACGACTCGGTTGCACCACATCACGAACCAGGAAACTACATCTGCTTTCATAAAATACCTGCAGGCAACGGAGGAAATGTATGTAATAAAACAGTAAGTAATGTTGCTTCATTCTTTTCCCCTTAAACACAATACAAAGCCCTTGTGTGCACATGTTTTAATTTCTGGTGGGAAACTAAGCTGCCAGCAGTTCACACAATAGGAAGAAAAACAATGGGTAGGAAAATACATTTAATTCTATTGGCCTAAATGAACATCAGAATTTGTGTAAACACTGCAGATTTATGCTAATTCTAATTGATCACAGAGCAAATTCAAACAAGGCTGGAAATGTGTTATGTGAAACACTATTTTCCAACAATAAACATCTAAATTAAGTCTATTTGCTGTATAAATAACATCAACTTCTCTAATGCTGCTTTGAAGTGTGAGGCTTTGACCATGTGTTACAAAAACTTTTTGGTGCCACTGACTAGAGGACAACACGAAAACAGGCTGATTTTATTATTGACATGATTACAAGGTCATACAAATACCGCTGCAGCTCTCTACTGTAGTAGAGTGGGCAGTAATTTCGAGTTACGGTATTGGCTGAAACACTTCTTTTCACAAAAAGATCAACATTGTTTGTCGGGGATGAAGTCAACTGGCCATCATTTCTTGCTGACAAAACCATATCTGCTATTTTAGTCCACAGTGAATGGGTAACATGGTAATGTATTCAACTTATTTCAACTAACCAATAAATTGAAAATGTACCACCACCTACATTTTACGTGTTTATAACTGAGAATTATTGTTTCTTGTAAAATGACATCAACTGATATCGTGCACGATTAGCTCTGAGGTAATTATAAAACTTTTAGCACTGACAAGGTTGATGTCGTTGCAAAGAAAGCTCATGTGCATTCAAGCCATAATAAACTTTTACCCTGCAGGGTAGGGAAGGACAACTGCAGGCTCTTTATATGTATACAAAAAACACAACAATTGAAAGACTTTCATATAAAAACAGAATATGTCTGTAACAGGGGTCAGCAACTTCTCTTTTTGATCTCTTTTAGAGCCATTCAATAACATAAGGCGCTATCTGTTTGATACAGCTTCACCACACAATGTATGTAAAAAAAAGTTCTGGGACATACAGTAGCCTCTTTCATTACCATTGTTAGATTTCAGTGGTTTGTTAGATTGTTAGATTTCACCATCATAATTTCACCTATTAGATTATCCTTGTTAGTGTAACTAATAAAAAATACAGTAACAATACAATCTTAAATTTTAGCCACAGAAAAAATAAGCCATTGATGTGCTCTGCGTGTCTGACTCTTGAAATTGTTTATTCAACATGCGCATCAATTCATTTTACAGCTTATAGTGTCAAACTCTGGTCCGGGGGCCAAATCTGGCCCACAGTGTAATTATATCTGGCCCGCGATATCAATTGTGTACTAGAGCTGGCCGAGCAGTATTTAGACCTTATATACTGTCGGAATTTTTTATATTATTAATGCATGCTTTTTGTTCCATTCGGATTTACGATTTTTTGGAGAGACTACAAAGACAAGAATCTGAAACAAATACCACTGTGTGTGTGTGAATTATTTCTATTATAATTTGTCATGTGTTTATACTAGTAGGCTTGAGCTGTTCTAGATCCAATGTTTCCACATGAAACAAAACATTTAAAATCTGGAGAGAAGGGTAAACATGAACATTACTTTCTCAATATATATTGAGTTTGGACCATGACTTGATGCCAGTTTTCAATTCTGGACCGTTTTAAAATTGAGTTTGACACCTCTGCCTTACACTATTACAAGACTATGTTGTTAATGTATAAGTAACAATATTATCCGTACAAAACAAATCACATAAAGACACAAATTTATAAAACCTGATCGACCATTGATACCTATTCGTGTGGACAGCACAAAGAGTTTGAGTTCTAACATTGAACCGATGTGTAAAACCCGGATATTGGAGGACTGCTGTCCATTTGTTGTTGACCCAGGCCGCGGCCAAGTTAAACCCGCCGACATAAAGGACTGGCCTGTCACTTCTATCCCAGCCGAGGAGGCGGGATCAGAAAGCCGCCTGAGACGAAGTGTCTTCTGAGAGGTTCAGATCAGGGTACAATACCCACCTCCAAGTTTGAAATGTGTGAACTTCGGTGAGCGCCAGTGAGCAGCTACTGAAAACGACAGAAGCTGCGACGCTAAATGAGCGATTATCCCCAGAATGAAGCTTTACCTGGCTGCCATCGCTGCCCTCCTGGTCCTGCAGAAAGTCGCTTTGACTATTTTCCCCCTCAGAGGCAGCCATGTCCCCGGGCTTCAGTGCCTGGTCTGGGGCTGTGGTAAAAAAAGAAATTACGGTTACTGAGTGTTAGCAGTCGACGCGAGTGTAGACCTAACCAAAAACAAACCCACACTAAATGTTCAACGTTTCTTCAGTTTTGTTGTAGCGTCTTCCAATAGACAACAGCATAAATAAAACGTTCGATAAGAATTCAATTCGTATTAGAATAGTTAACTTGAAGGAGACGCATTTGCGCTCTGTCCGGTCCGAGCTAAGGTAACTGCTAAGCTAGTTAGCCGGTGGTGATTAGCAGTATCACAAACAGTCATCAGCGCTAAGCTAATACCAGCGGAGGATGCCGTAGGGAGAGACTAAGAACGATGTTACATACCGGTCATTGCGTGACTCGTCGGGATACACGGAGTCCTGTCCGTCACAAGCCACCAGTCATTTTAAATAAATTATATCGATTGCATTCGCGTTAAAATCAGGTGATACTGTCAGATTTCTTTGTATTTTGATTGACGGGCGCTGGATAACACAAAGGGTGGGGCCTCCGCTGTTGACTGGGAGTGTTTACGTCACACGCAGGAAGTCCCGCCTATATTTCGCAAAACCATTTGTCACTTTCTTTACAAGTCGTACTGTGATTGGCGACTGTGTTTGTCAGTACTATTTTGTCGTAGTCTTCCTGTTTGTTATGTTATTAATTTTTTTAACAGGATCAACGATGTGGCTATCTACTTTCCAACGCCGTATTACGTGGAAGTCCCTGGTTTTACAAACGTCACTTAAAGAGTTATTTTCATAATGTAGTTTTGAGAACACTATTGTATTGTAGTCACAGTGGAAGAGTTTAATGAAAACATAAGAATAGTAAATATGTAAGTAGTCATCCAGAACAAAAATGTAATGAAATAATCTTAATTTCATGATATGAATAAATAGAAATAAGTTTTTCACATCTCAAAACTGGACTTGTTGCACAGATACTATTCTGAAAGTCACACAATGGCCGTAGCCACTAATCTTTGCTCAGTTCTCTTTCTTCTTACATCTATTGAGACTATATGAAGGATTGGACAAAGGCTATGTCACAAAGCTAATGTCATAAATGAAGAAAAGGCAATAATTTGACAAATGTCTAAATGTTATACTGGTATTTTAACACTAGAAATGTGTGTAATGATGTTAAGTTGCATATTTCTGTACAGTAAACAGAAAAACAAAAAGACATTTAGCATGAAATGCAAAAAATTAAATATTATATATATATAAATATATAATATATAAATGTATAACAGAAATGCCACTCATGATAAGCATTATACAATAATAGATATTGTTTAAGCACATTGACCTACATTTTTGTAGGAAATGTTCTATATAAATAAACTAAAGTAAATAAATAATATCAATAAATATTTTTTGTTCAAGTGTGTGAATATTTAGATCAATCTTGACTTATTTTTTATTTCCTTCGAACCTGTCCCTGATTTAACATTCTCCCTCTCAAGATATATCCTGACCTGGGAAGTATTTTGTGAATTAACAGTTACAGTCAGTTACACACAGAAACACCAAAGCTGCAGTGCACCAGACGGGACATCTCAGTTGAACAGAAATGTATTTAAAAGAAAAGCAGGACCGAACACAGATTTTTCTCTGTCCTTGCTGTGATGTTAGAGGCAGCAGTGGCTTTGATTGTCCTGTGAATCTGAAAAGTGATCAGCAATTTCTTCTTTAGATGATTACTAAACAGAAAACACACACACAATCAGGCACAAACATGCGTTTGCATCTGATGGAGTGTGTCTTCCCCTCCATTTGATTGGTCGCATTAGAACATTGTGAGAGTGCATTGAAATGAGAACCTACACGCCATTGTACCTGAGCGGTGCTGGCGATGCTATCAGGACCCCATTTCTGAGTATTATTTGTGGTGTGTCAGTTCCTCACAGCGAGCGACTGCAGTGAGGCTATTTCTCTCAACCTTCAATTCAAACTTGGCCCATTACAGCCAGACTACAAAAGCACTTTCTGTGCACTCAGGAGCTCACGGCAGTGAATGGTGGATATTTCCAATCACTCTGCTGTCAATCCAAGTGTCAGGTAAACACAGGCCAATGGAAATAGCTTTAGAAAACCTTGCAACTATGTCTGCCTTCCTGCAGGAGTCCTTGGAAACATACCAACATTTCTACAAAGACCTCTAAGTTAAAGTTAAAAGTCAAATATCCTAAAAGCGCCGACCTGCGCGGACGCAGTGGCCCGAGTTAGCAGGGAGCCGCTGCTGATGTTCAGCTAAGGACATTTCTACAACAGGTATCTGAAGACCTTCAGTTCACATCATGGGACTGTTTGGTCGAATGGTTAGAGTAGGAGTAATCACCTAACTGTGTATCAGACCGTGAAGACACTGATTCCTTGGACCAGTGGTTCTCACACTGACGTGTCTGCCACTGTTATTGTAATACTTCCAATACAGTTTAGTAAAATCAAGATAAGGATAGAAATCTGCAGCTCTGAGTGCAGATGAAATTGTCGGTTACAGATGAATGCCAGTGATGCTTACACTGTCCTAGGAAAAGGTTAGATTTATCTTTAACAGCTGATGGTGATACAAACCAATTGTAGTTCACACAACATATACACATCGACCTATTTACCATTATGGTTCCATAGTGTAGCGGTTATCATGCCTGCCTTAAAAGATGAGCATCCTGAGTTAGATCCCCAAAAGACCCCTAATGGGTTTCTCCTTTGTAAGTTACTTTTTATACACAGATCTGCTAAATGTGAATATATCCACTGAGCCTGGTCTATCGCTCAAAGAGTCAAACATTTTCAATGGACAATCATTTAATATTAAAAATCATTATTGTCATTGGAAAACAATGGAGTTGCTAAGTGTTGCCCTTGTTACCATTTAAGGTTTAATTGAATATAATATTTTATATACAGTAAAGAGACCTCATAGCCTCAACTTTTGGAAGGCTACGGAGGCCCCAAATGGGAGCCCATTCCTCACTTTGAGAACCACACGTTCATGTAATTTGGATTGGGCCATCCATAACATGGCTAGTTGACCAAGTTGACTTTATTACATGATAGTAATGCAATAGTAATAATAATAATAATATCAATAATGGCTTAGCAGATAGGAAAGTGAACTCAAAGCTTCAGGTTTGACTCCACCAGCTATTTGCTGGACACCACCCACAGGAAAGCTTCTAGTACGGTGCAGTGTGATTTGGGTGACAGTCGTGGAGACTGCTGCCCCTGAGACCTGGTAATTGATAGTAGGATGAAGATGAATTAATTATTCATTCATTCATCTTCTTCTGCTTGTCCGTTGCCAGGTCTCAGGGTCAGCTGGTGCCACCCAAATCACATTGCACCATATTGTGAGCCTTCCTGTGGGTGTAGAGCCCACGGGACATATGTATGTGGGTGGATTCGAACCGAAAAAACCTTGTGGAATTAAGTCAACTTTCTTAACCACTAGGCCACCACTGCCGATGAATGATTTAATTATTTATTGATAATAACATTAATAACAGGAACAACAATAATGTTGTTTAAACAGTTAGGAAACGTCATAGATCAACATGAACACTACAATGTGAGGCAACATGAGTGACTGCAGAAAATCTGTTCATGTTCTTCAGGTCAGTGTTGCTGCTGCAGACTGAAGGCGCAGAGAAGGTTCTGAGTCTGAGTTCACATTAACATATTGAGAGTTGTTGTTCCTTGGAGGCCAGTGCAAGAAGAAGTGACCCCATGGAGAGAACCTGCCCTGCTGGAGGCACCATGTGGGACACTGTAAATGGCCTGAGGGAGAAAATTGAAACTTGCGGAGAAATGTGTCTGGAATATAAAAATGTGTCGAATGAAGCACTTGAGAAACGAGCCACTGTGCAGACGCGGTGATTGTGCAGAAGGACAAGAGAGACTATTTACATTTAGCACCAAATCAGAACTAAATTTATTAAGGCTGGATACCACCCCCCTCTCCCTCCCCAACCCACTCCCCAGAACAATGCATATGGAACGACGATCATAAATATGTTTACACACATAAACACAAAGACGACAAACTGTGTTTTCAGTGACGAAACCTGTGGTCTGTTTGTGGAATGCAGTGAAAGAAGAATGTGCGGCAGAGCCAGGGACACTGAATAAATCTGTCATGTCATAAATTCTTTTATATACAGAGATCAGCCATGTGTGTGAACTTGTAAATGTGGATTAACAACTTAGTCACCCAGAAAAAAACATGGCTTTTTCATTTTCCTACAAACCCTGGGAAATGTTGTATACAGTGTATTTGTGTTACAGGAAAAAAAGTCAATAATTGAATAATTTCTCCATGTGAATTAGATTGGAAGGATTCATAATCACTTGGAGTGCATTTTGATTAAACGTTGTTATATTTTTTGGCTAATTTTATGCAATTTTTCCTTATTTTAAAGTAAGATTTATTTTCTCTGATCCACATTGAGGCAAAGGGACGAAGTTAATTCAATGATCTTTGAGCCTAATTTTCAGCCAATTTTAATGACTTTTTCAGTAGAAGAATTGACTAAGTGATAATATGCTCCAATTTTTACATGAAATCAAATAAGACAAGTACTATTATTGATATTGACAGCACAGTGGATACATCGGTAGAAGAGATGGAGCTACCAGTTAGGAGACAAAGAGGAGATTGATGGATGCAGGTAAAGATGGGTTCGAATCAACACTCATTTCCAGACTAAAAGTAATTCCAGCAGTAAATGAATTATTTTTATGCACTGATAGCACGATTGCTGAACGAGACCAAATCTTTGTCAACTGGCAAAACTATTTTTTGTCGAATCCCGTGTCTATATTAATGTCATGTTTATTCAGTGTATAATCTGCAGCACAAACGTCAGACAGACGAGACACACAATGACAGTAATTACAACATGACAACACTTGACTATTGTCATCCAAAATAGCCTCCACTTCCACTCTGTAATAACGTCCTACAATGCATTTATAATAACATTTAATTTCTCAACACAATCCCATGTGTGCAGTCACTGCCGTAATAAACTGGAGTTATTTATACGCGTTAACTTGTACATTCCTCCCCAATGCCTGAAAACTCTTTGGTGTCTGTGTGTGATTTATGAAAACACACTCACATGGAGTGAGCTTCCCTCTCCGTCCATTTGGTCGGGATGCCAATGTGGTTTTCCTTCAGGGCCGAGTGGCACCGAGTGATTGATGCGCTGACGGAACATTTGCACCAACGGCAAATCCGTCACATTCCCACATTTGTTTTAATTTCCACCGAGGCTGCAGCGCAAAATGTGAAACCGCTTTTATTGTCCACCTACATCACATTATGGCCTTCACTTGTGCTCATTGTGTTTGCGTGCTGGTTCTGAAATGCGTTTGATGAAACCAAGATATAAAAGGCTCACAATAATCTTTATTACTCGCTTAATTTGTAATTTACTGTCACTCATATGAAAAACAAAATTCTCCACAGCCCAGACCGCTGGGGACGACATGTCACTGTGTGAATCTCATGGCTACAGCAGATGAGTAATGTGGCATTTAGGTTGGCCAACAGCACCACCACCAACCAGAGAAGAATGCAAAAACAGTTTGGTCTCAGGCCGCCATTGTCTTCTCCGGAGGGTTTGTATGTTTTCACTTAGAAAACAAGCCTGTTGTTGCACAGAGGACACTGTAGTCGGAGTGAAGCAATGCCTTCCTCTGACTTGGTGCATGAAATTTACTTGAGTGATTAAACCAGTGCCTATTGCTGCAGAGAATCTCGGCCTAATTTTATTTGACGCACATGTTTTCTCTTCTCTGTCGTTCCGTAGCACCACAATAAACACTATCCTATATTTTGCCACTGATCTCGCACCTTAAAGACTATAATCCATACCATTTCCATGACAAACACAGTGCTTTGCGGTGCCTGCTCTATAAAACATCCCATCCAAGGAAGCTGGCATGTAGAATAGTACGATCGTAAAAAAAAAAAAAAATCACCATTTTTATTCAATCTTTTTGTTCCCGTCAAAAAGCCATTTTGTTCTCTGCAATCTTAATGGTTAGGAGATTTTCAGCACAGCACTGCTGATCTGTAGCTCTTTGCCCAGACTCCTGTGGAGAATACAATCTGACTTCGGAGCACCGCGGCTGCAGGCGCACAATTCCATCAGCATAAACGCTTCACAAACACTTATACACAAAGTATAAGGAGGAGAAAAACAGTACTTCAGACAACGGGAAGTGCTGCTGGCGGTGCCGGGGCCTCCGTCGAGTCCTATACCATAAAAAATATCAGAAACGTAGAGGTTTTTGAGAAAATGTAGTTTGATTGAAGTTCTGCCTCCTATGTTTCTGAAAGTGTTTATTTTGTCCCATACTGAAGGGAAGGTAAATAAAATGGATTAAAGACGATGAAAGATGTTTTTGTCCATTTTGAATTTCAAAGAAGAGAGCGATAATCAGTCAAACATAAAATTTAAAGTTTTGGAATAAATAAAGGTGTTTTTTTCCCTAAAACTGTCACTTGGGGACAGAGATACAATCAGCAACACAATTTAAATAATCTGTTTAAATGAATGCCTCAACAATAACAGTAATGCAGAATGGATGACATAGTTTGGACATGTTCAGAGGAGGGACAGTGGATACATTTGTAGAAGAATGATCCTTGAGATGGAGCTACCAGGTAGGAGACAAAGAGGAAATTGATGGATGCAGTGAGGGAGGACATGGAGGTAGTTGGAGTTAGAGGAGAAGATACAGAGGACAGGGGGAGACGGAAATTGTTGACTCTGTCCCAAGCTCGGTGAAATGGTGATGGTTGCATCAGGAAGGGCATCCGGAATAAAACTTTGGCCCAATCAAAGATGCGAGACAAAAAAAATGAGAAAGGACATGGAGGTAGTTGGAGTCAGAGTTGAAGATACAGAGGACAGAGGGAGATGGAAATGGTTGACTCGCTGTGGCAACCTCTGAAAAAGGGGACAAGCCGAAAGAAGAAGAAGAAGAAGTATGTTATATGTTGGTGTATTTACAAATATACCAACTATGATACTATGGATTTTTAGGGACCTACTAGGGATTATTTTAGGGAAACATGATTGAACCACAATATTGAGTCTGTCTTAATCCAGACAAGAAGGTAAAACTGTGATAACAGAGATCATCCAACCGCACGGTCATAAAATCACTGAAAATGTCTTTTCACTCACGTCAAGTGATCGTCTTCCTTCAGCCAAATCAAGCCACGTCCGTCCTGTGACCTTAAAGGGTGTAATTATAATAGTCCCCACTGTGCTACAGTCGACGTCAGCTGTGTCTTTTAATTTCCTAATCAGTGGACGGCAGGACCGCTATCACTGTCCCCATGCAGCTCTGCACTCAACACAGACATCCCAAAACACACACAGACTGGTTTTGTCAAATGTTTTATTGAGTGTAGACATCTGGGCTACTGTAAAACATGCATTATCTGCAGCAGGGGGAGAGGAGCAGGTGGCATTGTCCCCGCTGTCAGCTGTGTCACTGCTGGCACCCGTGATGGAGATTAATGAAGTATCTGGAGAGTAATACGCTCCTTCAAATGCTGCTACAATTTGGAGTGGGGGCCGATCCTGATCTTAAATAGCAAAGCTGTCAGAGTTTACTGAACCTGTGCTTTGGCACAGAGGACGGACTGGGGCCTCACGGGTCCAGGGGAAATGAAGTGGCAGTGATGTCTCAGCCAGAAGAGGTGCTAACAATACAGTCAGTTACATAAACAAACTGATTGTTCTGGTGTCACTTCTTCTTTGGTGCATTGGGTGCGTTGAATTTGAAGAAGATGATGTCTCCATCCTCCACAATGTAGTTTCGTCCCTGCTGTCTGTATTTCCCAGCTGCCTGTAAGATAACACACACACACACACACACAGACACAAGCACAGGATAAAGAGCCAACAATTGCACAACAGACAAAAACATTTTCATCAGACACTTCAGAGAGTTGTGTACATTTGTCTAGTTTTAGTTGGACACAGCCGAGGTCCATAAAACAACAGGGCTGTGTTGTAAAAATATAGGAATTAAAAGAGCAGCACTAATTCATGATGTGTTTAATAAGTCCTGACAAAAGTGATGAGAGATGTGTCTGTTATACATATATACATTCATTTATATGTATATATACAAACTTACCAAAGGTAAAACAACATTAAAGATAGAGTATGCTGGTATTTTCCCCCGAAACACAAACCAAATAATCATACATAAATAAACCCTCAATGTCTTGTCCAGTGTATAACGTTGTGACTTCATTGTTAGCGCCACCATTGTTTCATTCCTTTAATGTACATTACTTTGGTAAGTGAAGGGTACACTCAGCAGGTGGCAGTAATGAGATTTAAAGCATGTCAACTGCTGTTGAAGCCTAATAAATCAATAACTTACATTACTGTAGTTACCGTATACCAGTGGTTTTCAATTATGATACAAATTAAAAAACCATTGAGAATCTGATTACTTGCATATTTCAAACAGTATAAACCACTGTATGAGTTGCTGCCACCTAGTGACTGGAGGATTGTTATCAGTCAAGCATAGCAGCAGCTGTAAGCCTCCGTCCAGTGTGTCGTATTCCATTAGAAGTCTCTTATACCCTGCTCCCTCAAGACCACACTGTGACCATCCATGGGGACCCACCCCACCATTTGAGAAACACTGCTGTATACTTAGGAAATTACTCATGAACAATGGTAATCTACCCCCTAACTCCAATCTGAGTCATATTGTAATCCTAGCTCCAAACTAAATTCACAAAACTCCCTGTTTTTACTGTCTCACTTATTGGGACATATATATATAAAAAATCTAAAAAAGCTCATTTTTTTACCCTTAATTTCTAAAAATGTGGCTTCACACATACAAACTGTTCGAGGGGCGCCTAAAAATCCCACAGAGAGAAATAATCCCCTCTCCGTCTGATTTGAGCTCCGTGTACACAAGCACAGAATGGTAAAAGGCCTTTGATGGACGCTCTGTCAAACGCGAAAAAACTAAATAAGTTCTAACATTTCTTTGTAAATACAGTAAGTGTTTGGTCTCCGTGGCGGCACACTGAAAATAATTGACTTGAAGTGCTAATACGGACAGGTTTATGCATTCTGGTTCTGCACGGCGCACAATTAATTAGAAGAATCAATGTCCCCTTAAAGACTCAGGAGACCATTTAATCCAAGCTCAATACCAGCAGAAACAGTGGAGGGGGGTGCAGGGGTCGGGGGCCCGGGGGGAGGAAAATCAATGGCTATTTGTGATTCCTGAGTATGTATTAAACCAGACATGTCTAACTGGTTCATTTGCACTTGAAAGCAGCCATCTGGAGCAGCAAGCTTGGCTTAAGCAGATATGATTACTAATAATGTGATATCCTCGTACACTGGGCCCATTCACCGCCTATTCCCACTACTGGCATTAAGTAGCAGGGACCTTAACACCACAGTCAGAAATGCTCCATGTTCTTATGAGGCTCAAATAGGGATTAGTGAAAGGAGCGTGGAGTGAGGAGCTGACACTCAGATCAGAACCTCAGATAACAATGGCCAAACCCCCCCCGGGACCACCGCGCTGCAGCCTCAGTCTGCTGCTCCTGAGGGGAGTGGACAATACACTGGTGCTGCATTAAAAATATTAAATGCTTATTGAAAAAAAATAAACACAACTTGAACAGTGGCTGGGGATTTGGATGTCGTCACAGTGCTCCCTGCAGGTCCTCCTGTGTCACTGTGATTAGTTCAGAGAGGGGTGGGATTTTTAATGGTCTACATTATTAGGCTGCACATGTATCGCTTCACTTGATCTACTGTAACCAAGACAACCTGTAATAATAATAACAGACATTATAATGATTATTATTTAAGATAGACTATGTTAGTAATTCCCAAGACATAAACAGAATAACCATCATAATAGTTTGTATTATTTTCATTATCATTATGCACAATTTTAATGCAGGTGCTGTAAATAAAGATATAAAACTAATCAGAATAATTTCTTTAAATTTAGTTTATCACTGAAAGTACACTATGTCCAGTAGGGGGCACTTAAGAGTCCTCAGAGGTACATTTCAAAATAAATAGACCTTAAAGGATGCAGTGGCACTGCCCTCTGTTGTTATTTCTCCTTTTTTGTCTTTTCAAAGTTCTTGGGACATTGCTGGGACATCCTTTTACTATGGAAATAATGACCAGAAGGTGGCACTAAAGAGGTCCATAGAATGTTCGTCATATTGACATAAGTAGAATGTGAAATATGTTAGGAAATTTGAACCTATGTTGAGTAAACTTGGGAAAAAATAGTTAGGTTTTCAGACTTTAAACTTTTTTGTAGATACAGGCGATGTCAGAGTTGTAGCTAATTTCTGTTTTGGGGGCATGGACTGGATCATATGAAGAAATGTTGAGTATACATTATATAAAAGCCGTAAAAAACATAAACTTGATAAATTTATTGTGACATCCTCCTGTTCTTCAGCAGGTCCCCCCACAAATTCACCAGGAAACCAGTGATTAAATTGAACAGGTCTGTGCACACAAACAACCCACGGCCCAGTTAACACCGGCTATCACCAGAAGTGAGATGTTCCAGTCACATTTACGCGCTACGCCGCCATGAAAGACTTCCTCTTATGAGGAATTTTACACTTTATTTAACTTGCCGCTTTAAATCACCGTCACATGGCTGCAGCGGTGGCGGCGAGCCGGAGGGGAACAGCGTTCTCCATAGATCTGGTGAACGCCTGGAGAGGAGAAGAAATTCTCTGGCTCTGAGAAGCTGCAGACGGTCGCCATCAGCCAGTTAAGACACATTGTGATAAAGATATGCACAGCTGGAGCAGAGTGGCAGTGTTTAGAGCCAGAATCCGCTGGCTTGTCAGGAGTGCTGCTGGAGTGTGTGCAGTAATTTCTTCCCCTGAGTAAAGGCGAGGAGCCGTCTGCAGACGGAGCAGTGTGGCCACTGTCAGCTCCACAGATCACAGGAGACTTCTCCTCATCTCCTCCCAAACTCTGACTGCTCACCTTGACGGCGTTCTCACTGCCTTCCTCTTTAAAATCCTGGAATTTCATTACTTCCGCCATAATGAAGCCCTTCTCGAAGTCTGTGTGGATCTTGCCCGCAGCCTGTGGCGCCTTAGTTCCTTTCTGTCACAGAGAGAGAGAGAGAGAGAGAGAAAAGAAAGGAAAGAGAGGACAAATGAATTGTTTTGGACAAGATGGATTACAGCATGCGAGAGACATGGTGTTTGATAGGCTGATAGCATTGCGAGCATCACTCTGGGGTGTTTTCAGTTCTTTGCCTCAGTCCTGATTTCTGGATAGCTTTCCACTCGGCTGTGCCCTGCTAGAGCAGCCCGGGCCCTGATAAGGACCCAGCCACTGCTATCAATGCCTTCTGATTCCCATTCCGTGGTTGTATTGATTTCTGTCCAAGCAATCTTGTCTCATTGTGGGTCGCTGCCCAACTCTCTGGTCATGATGGCAACAAGAGCTGCTGTTGCAGAGAAAAGGCCAAAGTGATACAGACTTTATCACCAGGCCTCACTGTTGTACGGAGTTTGGTTAATGCCACGGTGCGGGAGGAAGAGTGTGAGTTAAGTTTGGTTCACTGGTCAAATGTGGAACTAGAAGGTCATTTTGGAAGAAATATTTGTTTAATCAATGTAGAAAGAAAGATTTTTATCATATGTTTTACAACATTCTGATGTTGTTTGGGCCATTAGTTTTGTTGAAATACATTTTTTGGTAATTTTAGCAAAACTTTGACCAATCAGTGATCATTTGATCCCATTTCTGGGATATGACATACTGTACAAACATAACCTTTATAGATTTAGTGGCACAAATTATTAAAAAATATAAATTTATAGAGTTATATTTACCTTTTGACCATCATCACTTTCTACAGCGCAGGAACTGAAACACATTCCTTCAGCCTACCATTGTCATTTATTGGTTCCAAAAATTATTTTTTTTTCTATTTCACACTGTTATTAGTTGTACAATAGGAGAGAAAATAAAAGATTATTTGTTAGATTATGTCAAAGCTGATGTCGCTTGGATTCATCTTGGGGCAGTTGGTGGCCTAGTGGTTAGGAAAACGGACTTGGGTCCATAAGGTCCCCAGTTCAAACCCCCTGCTCTCCAGGCACTACAGTGATGGGTTAAATACAGAGGCATCATTTCCTGAAGGAGTGTCCTAAAGTGTTTAAAAAAAAGAAAATAATAAAAAATTCCATTTCCTTTAAAAGTTAAATATAGGATTTTTTTATGAAAAAAAAAGAAAAAAATGTTTTTATTACATGTCAATTTCTTATTGATCAGTCAACCAACCTCTGTGCAACTGAATGAAATTGGACCAAAAAGGATGAAACCCACGTTCCTGCTCAGTATGTTCTGTGTTCTACGTTCTGTGCGACTACTGCCTGTCGTCGTCCTCCTCTCAGCTCCTCGGCTCAGTGCTGGTGAACTGTTGAGCACTTTTAATTATGAATATAATCAGGTTGGGGTCAACATATTTCATGCCAAAAGAATGATGTGCATTTAATGACCCCAATATATTATCAGCTCTTTGCAATCTGCTTGACAGAGTGCCTGTGAGTTAAACTGCTATTAATCAGCATCAAGGTTTGTCTATGTGGAGAAAAATAGATTAAGGGACTTTTATTTTGTCATGCAGTGCATTACAAGAGGAGCACATTGTGCTAGTTAAGAGCCAAGCAGAGCCAGGCTGATAGATAATGGTCACCTCGAGGCTGCCTAATAAACCATGGTAAAGGACTTAGGAACACGACATCACAGAGTGTAGTTTTTACAACGCAAGATGTATTGGCTTAATACAGTTACTCACTGATGCTTACCTGACTAAATGCATCTCACATACAACCCAGGCTGGTTGTAATCTGTTATGGGAGGAAGGCGACGATGACGAGCGTGTTTTTGAGGACGTCTTTGAAGTGTTGGGAGACTCTCTGTGTAAATACCAAGGACATCATTCATGCAGGGATGAGTGTGTTCATAAACCTTTGGTGATGTCATTGGACGTCAGTGTGGTGAGCCTTGTGTTTAACAGAGGAGTGAGATCATCTTCTGTCTGGTTGGAGGAAAAATATCCTGGGATCCTGGACCTAAACAGCAGGTACTGCATCCCATATATACATATAACCCATATATACATATATGTTTACTGAATATTTTGTTTTCCATAATTTATTAAAGGATACTTCAAAGGAATAAATAGAGTTTCTTTCTTTCTTTCTTTCTTTCTTTCTGTCTGTCTGTCTGTCTGTCTGTCTGTCTGTCTGTCTGTCTGTCTGTCTGTCTGTCTGTCTGTCTGTCTGTCTGTCTGTCTGTCTGTCTGTCTGTCTCTGTCTGTCTGTCTGTCTGTCTGTCTGTCTGTCTGTCTGTCTGTCTACAGTATCTATCTAACCATCCATTCATCCATCCATCCATAACCAAAGTTATCACCATGGGTGGGTACGCACACACACACACACACACACACACACACACACACACACACACACACACACACACACACACACACACATCCCTGCATGAAAATACATTGTTGATTGTAGATTTTCGATGTAAATATTTAATTTAATTTATTATAAAATACTTTTATGTTTCCATGTCTCTAATTTTATTTATGTATCACATTTTCTTTCATTGGGCTGCAGTGGTGGCCTGATGATTAAGGAAGCAGCTTTGGGTCTGTAAGGTTTGAGGTCAACCAGTTGCCAGGTTGCCGTTTAGGTGCAATTAGCATAGCACCATCCAGACCCACATACTGTAAATTCCAGTGGACTCACAGTATGGTGCAGTGTGATTTGGGTGCTGCCGGCTCTCCCTATGACTGGATAACGGATAAGCAGATGAAGCTAATACTTGCTCAGACTAATTGACTAGTCACTAATTGAGAGCTAGTCACTAGTTATTGGTGGTAACTAATAAAAATATTTAAGAAATTACTGCCATATCTATGCAAAAGTGCTATGGTTTTGCAGCTCCTGTGGTAAACATGCCTGTAAGGGTTAGTACTAGATCTGGAACCAAGCCCTGCTACCATGCACCTTAATATGCATATATATAAAATAAAAATTATTAACATATATTATAATTAAATTCTCTATAACAGCTTTAAAAAGTCACTTTGTGTAAGATTTCTGTGTGTTTGCCGCGCAGTATTGTATCTGCACTCAATTCTTCTATTTACTGCAGAAAGAAGAAAAAAACACAATAACAGCATGCAAAGCCAACATCTGTATTGATGTAAGTCCTATAAGATCGCGTTGCACAAAGGTCTTGGCGGGCCGGGCTCAGTAAACTGAGACACACAGGGAGGAGGAGCCCCCAGCAAGGCCCACAAACAGTGGAATGAAAAGCGACATCAATTTTGGCACAGACAGCCTCCGTCACACAGATTAGGCAGCCACAATGAGCGGCCTCCTTATCTCCAGCGGCAGGAGGAGGGCAGGCTGATCTGCACAGGATGGAAACATTCTCATGGACGTAATGGGCAAAATCAATTGTTGCCCCACTCAATCAATGTAGCCCCCACTTTCACTGTTGAGCAGCCCAGCAGTAATTGAAGTTATCCTTGGCCTGTAATGACCAGCTAACGCACAACCATGACAAAGTTAGAAAATGTGTGATATCAGAGCGACTGCCAACAGGCCGGAACCTGGGACACTGTCTGTAATCCTTTATGTGTAGCTACAGTGGATATATATACTGTATATATACAGTATATATATATATATATACTGTATATACACATGCACCAACTGGACTCTTACCCGTATGGTCCATGCACGGACCTCGTCCGGTCCACAGGTGAAGAAGTACTCCAGCTGCAGAGCTGCGTAGCCTGCCTTGATGATCTTGCTCATGGCACTGGATGAGAGAAAAAAATTTAGCTCAAGTCAGACATGGGCTTCATGTGCACTGAGTGAGATTTAGCGGCATCTAGTGGCGGGAGTGAGTGTTGTTGTTCTGTCCAAGCATGCAGACTTAAAGACTAGGAGTTGGTGGTTTCAGGGATTTAAAGGTGTCTGATGACAGGTGTAGACGAGTCTAAACCAGGGATGTGAAACGTGTTAATAATTTTTATTATTACTTCTGCCTTTTCCATGCAATGTGTGCATTTACCAGACAGATAATGAAGAAAAGATTAAAAGCAGTTTAGGATTTTAGCCTTTGTGCACGACTACTACATGTCATTTATTTAAGTTCACACAAACGCTCCCGACCCAGTCCCAGTCCCAGTCCCCGGTCCAGATTTAGGACCAACCGTGGCCTAGTTCAATTACACAAACTGGTCTGAGCTGACAATCAGTTTTATTGGAAGATTTTTGCACATCCTTAAAATCTACCACCGTTTACTTTGTCAGATTATAACAATTTAAGTAAAACGATGTCTTAACCTGGTGGTTCTCAAAGTAGGGGGCGGACCACTACTTGCGGTAGTGAAAATGATATAAAAGGCCACAGGCAAATCCAATATTTTCTTGATTTATTTAACATGACATTGGATGTAGTGTCTGTAAACGTGTCAATCTGAAGGGTTGCAACAACAGGTCTGTCTACAGGGGGCACTGAAGATCCTGTTTATTAGGGAAACTACAGAAATAAATGAATGAATCTTCATCCGTTTATTCGTTATCTTGTTCACAGGGCAACCGGCACCACCCAACTGCTCCCTACTGTCAGCCTTCCTGTGGGTGGTGAACCCACTGGAGGTTATGTGGGTTGAGATGGTGCCATACAAAATCATCGGTGGGACAGGAGACAGGTCACTTCCTGCCACCAAAGACAATCAACTCTCCGATGACTTCTTTGATTAATTACAAAGCTCGTCAAGAATTCCACTGATGCCTCGCCCTGCATCGGGTGAGAGGAGGGAAAAAAAAAAATCTGCTGTCACAATTTCCCCTCTCCGTTGAGGTTTTCACTCAAGAACAATAAACTCAAAATGCCCAAGTTGTAATTATACCTACAGATGACAGATGACAGTTAAAAACTTAATTTAGAGGAAAACCCTTTGACTGAGTTGTTCAGTAAGACGAGGGATCCTTTGCTTTATAATGGTAATTACTCCGCCATTTATTATTCTATCAGCACAGGCAATTAAAGGAGAGCATGGAGGACACAGCTGATAATAAAGTGAGGGGAGACTGAATGCTAATTAACCTCTGCGTCTTCTGCTCCTCGCAGTACTTCTGGATCTCCTCCGCACTCTGGTCCTGTAGTCCACTCTCCAGGCCCCCGCTGAAGGGGATGACCAGGGCTCCGGGGTCGTGACTGTCCACCCACTCCTTGATTTTCCCCAACCTGAGAAAAATAACAACAGCCAAAGAGACACTGGTCAGAGAAGACACGACAGACGCTGGACCAGGGAGTGAAGTTTCTAAATAAAGCTCACAAAACTCCAACATGAACTTTGATACTGACTTTTCCTCAGAGAACTGTGTATTAACAAACTCTACACCTGGGGTCTCAAACTCAAATAAAATTAGTTTCACTGGTTCAGTGTAGTATAACACAATAGATTATGTGTAATACAACACTGAACCAGAAGGAGTCTGTGGATCAGGGTTTGGAGAACTATAGGATTTACCATAAAATGTGGAGAACAAATCTATAAAATATTATTATAAATCCAACTTTCACATCAAGGTGGGGGCCACAAAATATCGTTCAACGGGCCGCAAATGGCCCACGGGCCACAAGTTTGACACCCCTGCTCTAAACTTTCCTCTTTAGTATATTAGTTTATCCCAGCGTTTTAAAATGTTCTTTGACAATTTTGCCCAAAACTAGGATATTTTCATTTAAAATGATTTTATTTCTGAATTTTCTTACTTTATAGTTCCAGTCTTCAGCACTGATGATATACATTTTTAATAAGAGAACTGTGGATTTTTAGGCTTAGAAGTTAAGATTCAAGATAATATAAGGTTCCAGTGAAGCCAGTGATGCCTTCACGTTCCTAGGAATAAACCAGATCACTTTGTGTAGACAAATAAACCTCAAATAAAAGGTGAAATCATACATTTAATAATAAAATAAATTGAAAGAAACCCCACTTATAAGTTCTACATTCAATTCCAGACACATTTAGTGACATTTGACCGCAGACAATCTCTGTCACTGCTCTGTTCTCATCATGTCCCATGATGCAACGTTCACCTGCTGAACATCTGAGTGTTCACTGAAGCCCAGGTCAAATCACCAGTGTTCACGGGTCAGTCTTAACTCATTTCTAGCCCTGGTTCCCGCAAGTGCCTGAATTTCTGTTCTCCTTTCTCGTCTTCCAGTTCAGCAGGACGCCTGACATTGTAGGACAAAGATATCCTTACACTTAATAGTAACTTGCAGTCAGGAGAATATAAGAGGGGGAAGAGAGGGTTGGGGCAATTATGAGATTAGCCCTACAAGCTCTCGGGCCGGGATTGGACAGGTTTGAAAGAACAGCATCACACAAATCCATTTTCACACGGCAGCCCCGGCCCGGGCTCCCGGGCTGGATTGATTCCGAGGGTCCCGTCATTATCTGTAATCCTAGTTTCCTGTTTAGAGCCCATAACAATCAAAGACTGGGAGGTTCCCCCGCACCTCAACACCACAGCTCCCCCAATAACAATGTCACCGCTTTATCAGCCACCGCAGCATATCACTGCTGCCACCTAATGATTATCAATATACAATATATGACAGTGGAAGGCCAGCGTTTGGCAATGATTGGATGGTTTTCACAACAAGCAACAGGGTAAATCTAAAAGATGCCAGTTTGCCTGTCTGTTCAGATGTACATCTATTAAGAGCACTAACCCAGTATTTTCCCTTTCTGCTCACTGTCTGCCGCGTGAGTTGATGCTGGTGGCAGACGATGTCTCGCCAACAAAGGACGTGAAAAAATAAAATGCATTTAGTCAAAGCCAAAAAAGCTTAAAAAAAACACATGCGACGGAGGCAGGGCGCTCGGAGAGGGGGAAAAAATCCAATCTGAGATAATAACAGCTGCAGTTTGTCACTTTTAGCAGCACAGCTGTCTATTTGGTGGCACGTTATTTGCATTCCTCAGGTATTGCGTTCTCTACAGGCGGCTGAATAATGATTCACAAATCACTCTCTCCACACCAGTCAAGGGCTGTGATCCTTTGAATAGACCATTGTACCTCCGACTGTAATTGGTGAAGACTTGACAGAACCGAAGCCAGACCAGCCGGGTAACAAAGAGCCTCTCCCTACAAGCTGAGGGATGATTTTAATAATGTGAAGCCGAGACGGAGAACGTGAGCTGCAAATGAGCGCGGGGGGTTCTCCGGGGTCTGTGCACTGACTGACACGGGACCAGACAAACACCTTTCCACGGGGACATGAAACAGACGCCGCGCACCTCTACGAAAACAACGCAGTGTCAATTAAGAGACGTGACGCTCCAACGTCAAACATGACTGGCCTGAAGTGATCGTGTCAACAGCAACAACACTGATGCTGCTGCTGCTGATGCACTTTCTACTGCGTGTCTCCCAATTATTTGTGGGATGATTTTGTGCAAATTCTGAAAAAATATTTATGGAAAACAATTAGTTGTGTTAGTTCAGCAGTGGTGGCCTAGTGGTTAACGAAGCAGACTTGAGTCTTCAGGGCTTGAGGTTCGAATCCACAAGCTGCCTTGTTGCCACTGAGCAAT
Source organism: Paraplagusia blochii (assembly GCA_016785265.1). Classification (NCBI taxonomy): domain Eukaryota; kingdom Metazoa; phylum Chordata; class Actinopteri; order Pleuronectiformes; family Cynoglossidae; genus Paraplagusia; species Paraplagusia blochii. Next base: position 187,590 of record JAFBJS010054604.1, on the reverse strand, counting down.
GCACTGCCTTGATCCATAACCATAACATCCAGTGGGATCACCACCCACAGGAAGGCTCATAATATGGTGCAATGGGTTCTGGGTGGCGCCACTTGTCTCTGTGACCCAGCAATGGACAAGGAGAAGATCAAAATCAGAATACAGTTTCTTTTAACTCTGACCTTCTGACTTCCTGCTCTTACATCTTTTCCAGATTATTATCATTGTTACCATAGTACCATTATTATTTATTCTGAGATCATTTTTTTGTTCATCATTGCATTCTACTTGTCTAAAGTATCAGAAAATAATAATAAAGAACTTATGCTTGAATTTTTTCTCAAGAATTAAATTTTATATTATACAACTGTAAATATTTAAATTTTTTTAAATAAAAAAATCAGTTATTCTTTCCAAATAAAATATATTATAGATTAACAATTCAGATTGAAAAATCTAAAAAAAAAAAAAGACAAAAAATATGACTTTTTCACAAATCTATTTTAACAAGTGTATAGTTAAAACACTGCCTACTAAAAATCCAACAATCTAAGATAGGAGTGTGTCAATCTTCCTCTTTATGTCCCTGCATTAAGTGCACGTCTCTCACTGCTGGAAGTGCTAATAGAAAGATTCAGCACTTTCTGCTGCCGATATCTCTGCTCTGAACAAATGATGCCTGAAATTTTTATTCTTTTTATAATGGAATTTCAATGGCCTCTGCTGCAAATTAGCTGGAAATTTTTGCATACCAAGTGGGGAAAAATTAAATGTTAACCACGTTTTAATGTGATTAAGGGTGACAGGGACATTATTTCTGCTAATCATTCACCAGCCCCAAAGCCGGGACTAGTCAGGGAGACGGAGACAAGTGTTTGAGCTTCTCCTGCTGAACCCCCTCCATGCAGAGACTGAGAGAATATTTACATACGTGTTTTTTTCTGATCATATATCCCATACAATCACTGTCATTTACATCTAAGTCAGCAAAACAGGTGTAGCGCGGCCCGAGGCCAACCTTGGCTAATCTGTCGTTCTCACATCAGGACAGACAGCTGTCATGTTTTTCTGCTGTAATCTGCAACTGCACCTGAAGCCCATTGTACTGACAATACCTGTAATTTAAAGCTTAATATATTGTGAAATGAAAAACAAAACAACCTGAGCTCCCTCCACAGACTGCCAGTGAATGGAGTCGTCCCACAGGGGGCAGCCCTCTGGATCTGCTCCGTTTGTCGTTTTTGTGTGGGAATCCTGAGGCAGGGTGTGTTGGTGGAGAGGGGGGGGTGAGGACGAGGGGCCGAGGGTGTCGTTCATGTGTTTCTACATGCCCGGGGGCTTCCCTGCTCTTTGTCACAGCTTTGATCTGCTTAAGTGGCTCAGAGGAGCAAAACAATGGAGGCTTCCAAAGTACAGGGACAGCTACCTGAGACAATGAGCCGGGGCTGCGTCTGACATGCATTCATACAGGTTGACTTCATTAGAAATGCTCAGCAGGTTAAGCCTGTGAATAAGGTGGGCCACCATCTCTGCTTTTCAACACTTTTCCCTTTCATATGCAATTCCGCGGGAAGAGAGATAAGGAATAATCTGCTGCCTTACAGGTGGAGGAGCAGAGGCTCAGACAACCATGTGTGGATGCAATAATGAGAAAAATAACACAGAGTAAAATAGCTTCATAGTAGTAATGTTTTTTTTTGTTTTTTTTTTTAAAAAAAGGCCAACGAGCCAAAAACATAAACCCAAAAAACACAATAAAGAACAAAACAATAATAATAATAATACATTTTATTTGTAATGCACTTTCCATCATCGTGATCCCAAAGTGCGACAGCATAAAAAATAATATGAAAAATAATAAAAACATCTAAAAGCAACACATAACAGTGACTACAATCGCAGTTTATCGATTAAAGACTTTGTCGAATAAAATCTTTTTTTTTTTAAATTCAAGGTCCTCAGTAATCTTAGGTAAAATAGTAAGCTGGTCCACAGACGTGGAGCAGCAGGCCCGGTTTACCATGATAACCTGGGACCAAAACTGCAAATTTTTAATTTAGAAAGTCTATAAATTGATCTGATGACTATTGTTTTGAAGGAGCCAAGGAGATGCATGGCACCGTCCTGACCCACATAACTTCCAGAGGGCTCAGCACCCACAGGAAGGCTCACTATATGGTGAAGTGTGATTTGGGTGGCAGTCGTGGAGACCTGGTTAGAGATAAGAGGATGAAGATGAAAGAATGAATGATGGAGCTAAGGATCTACCATCTACAACAGTTGTGCTCAACTTTTCGACATCACAGACTGGTTTAATATCTGACAGATTATTATGGACCAGTTTTTAAGGTGTGGCTGATAAAAACCCCTTAATAAAATAAAAAAACAGCATCACAACAAAATAATCTAATAATCTTTCATTTAGGAATGGTTAATGAGCAATTATGGGGTTGAGAATCAAGCTTCTGAGGCGACCATCTCGACATCCACCAGGTGTGAGTCGTAGACAGAAGTGGCCAAGGCCATTTTTAAAAATTCAAACATTATCTCGTGTCCAAAAATTAGTTACTTCGAGAGCAACTGGACATAGTAGGTTTCTTGAAGACGTTTCACCTCTCATCCAAGAGGCTTCTTCAGGTCTATTATTATCTCATGTCAGAAAAACAAGATAAAATAGGAATAATGCAAGTTAACGTTGTCTTCAAATCAGGCGTGGGGACCAGATCTTGCCCTAAGTGTAATTATATTTGAACACAATATCATATAAAATGATATGTAGTATTAGCAGTGTATTCTTTATGTTTCTCTATGTATTCTCTATGCAAATACAGTTTTTTTGTTGTGCTTTGAAAAAAAGATTTACGTAAAGAAAAACTAGAAAGTCTACAGATAAAGAGACATAATGAAAGGGATTTGTATTAAATTTCAATTTCAATTTTCAGTTCAATTTCTACTTTATTAATGCTATTAAACTTTGATTTCTTTGATTTTACTTTGAAAATTAAAGTTTACATATAAAAAGAATTAAAAACCTGGAGTAAAGAGAAAACGTTAACAATTGGTGCCAATTTTTTTAACTAAATATTAGTTTGACATCCCTGACTAACACTTGTTTTAATATAAAAGAAGTATATAAGGAAATTGACCAATTATAATAAAGTCTATAAGAATCTGGTTACACTGGAATACCAGAGTATATTACTCTGGTATTATCACCAGAGTAATAAAAATACACTTCTATCCCGCAAGACAAACACAGATTGGGGTCATGAGCGTCCTCTGGTCCTGGGACGCTCTGACCCACAATGTACCAGACATCCCTCCACCTCCCAACCTCCTCTCTGCTCCTCATCAGCGCAGGGAGACAGAAATAAAAGGTATGAGCTCATGGTACCATTTGAGGCTGGGAAGTTGGACGCTCTGTGGGAAGGTTTTCATCTTCCCAGTGGTGAGTTCCTGGGCCACCAGAATGCAGACACTCTCTGCTCCCCGCAGCTCTGGCCGGACGGAAGGACATTACACATCAGTGTCTGATACGCAAACTACACAGCCAATACTGTCCCCGTCTTTCACACATCAAGGTTGATCGCAGCGGACTGATGCATTGTGGGAATAGCCTTAATTAACAGCATTGTCTCTCGTCACACCTCAGACAAACCTCCAGGATGAGCCAGGGACGTTTTTTTTTTGTTTAATTCTTTGATTTTCTCAGCCTTGGCATATTTTAAAGATGAATCTTTGGACTCTAAATGTTTGCACATGAGTGGGAACAAACCACTCATTCCCAGGGTTTTTTTTTTAGTTCTTGTACGGAGCTGAAGTCCATTTTTGAGAATAAATGTGATTAAAAAAAAATCTAGAAACCAACCAGCAACCCTGAGGAGTACAACCTGAATCACCCTAAAACAATCCTCCATCCGGGGTGTCCATGCTGTCATTTGCGGTGGTTGACTGGAGGAGAGGAGATAAGGAGGCCGGGGGGGAGTGCAGGTGGTGGAGGTGGAGGTGGGGAGTCATCAAGATGTGACAATTGTGACAAGAGCAGGCAAAGTATAGCTCCGGAGAATGCCACACGGATTTCTCCATCTCTTCTTTTTTTCCCCCCAGCGTGACAGCTTAATGTCTACCACATGCAATATTTATTCTCATCGTGTGTCAGAGTGTCGAGCTGTCCCAGGGAGTACAAAGAATGCCACTTATTAGAATAAAAGCAGAAGGAAGGTAATCAAGGACATATGTAACATCAGCCAATCATGTCGGCTTTTTTTTTTAACCCCCCACTCCCTCATTCACAACAGTTCAACAATAATCCTGATAATAAGCATTCAGGGGCCGTATGTGGCAAAACTAAATTCATTTATTTGTCTCATTAAAGCTGTCAAGGCTGCAGGCTGCCATTTACTCCAGCGACCCAGTGTATTTAGATTTAACCTTATCACAAATACATACATTTACAAGCTGCCATTTTCAACAGTGTGTGTACATTTGCTACTCACTAAGACCAGTCAAAACTGGAGTTGGATCATTTGTACCAACCTTTAAATTTCATGAGAAACTGCAACAATTGGCTATTAGATAGATAGGTAGACAGGTAGACAGGTAGACAGGTAGACAGGTAGACAGATAGACGGATGGACGGATGGACGGATGGACGGATGGACGGATGGACGGATGGATGGATAGGTAGATAGGTAGG
>JAFBJS010054604.1:116006-181072 GCA_016785265.1 Paraplagusia blochii | reverse complement strand
ATCCATCAATCTCCTCTTTGTCTCCTACCTGGTAGCTCCATCTCTAGGATCATTCTTCTACCAATGTATCCACTGCCCCTCCTCTGAACATGTCCATTTGTCTTCTCTAGCTTTTTCTCCAAACCTTCCTGTCTGTGTTGTCCCTCTAATCACCTCATTCCTGATCCTGTCCATTCTAGACACTATACTATATTTTATATATAGCAATAATTATCAACTGATTCCCCAGTTTGTTACTCAAAAGTGGACTCACCACCCACAAGAAGGCTCACAGTATGGCGCAGTGTGATTTGTGTGGCAGTTGTGGAGAAGCTGTGGTAACAGATAAATGGATGAAAATGAATGAATGAATGAATGATTGAAACTGGAATGAAATATACTACTGAAAATACATACTGAGAGGGCAGGTCAATAAAGAGGAACAGCTGCACTATATATATCTATAAAGGAACATATAGGCTTAAAAATATATATACTGTATATGTCTGAATGTAATAAAAGCTCACAGCGATGGTACCTTGCATCTCTCACTCTTACACTCACCATGAAAACACATTGCTCAGATGCACTCACAGACCGGTCACGGTTGCCAGTTTCCTTAAAGGTCAACACATCTACTTAAGAAGCGACAATTTTCTTTAATGCACATTGTCCAAAAGAAGAGGAGAAAAAAATGGCAGGGAAGAACAATGACTCCTGAATATGTGCAGGAGTCGCCACTGTGCCATTTTGTATTTGGGACTGCATGCTCTTAAATCTAAGACACAATGTTCAGAATAAAACTTCACTTTCCACAAAGGTTGGAGCCTTATGTTGAATATGTGAAGTTAAATTCATGTATAGATCATAAGGCAAAGATGGAAAAGACAAAATGTTATAAGACCAATGCCATTTGTTGTACAAGAATTACCTACAAGCATACGTTTTTAGAGGTCTATTGAGTAGCTGTAGGTATGTGAGCTAGAGGCAGCAGAACGGAAGCTAGCACAGGTTTTTTATTTTTCCACAGGGCAACAACAAAATATCCAAAAATGTATGCGTCCTAACATTGTATGTACATCTCTATTACTACAAATAAAGCCAGTATACAGTCACTGGGCTTATGCACTGGTGGCTCTACTCTAGTAAACATATATTAATGGCCAATTTTTTTTAATATGGGCCAAATTGGGACCCCGGACCTTAGTTTGACACATTTGCATGAAAAAATCCCAATGTGTGGCGCATACCAACTGAGATAAGCACTTTCTTTCTCCTATAGAAAAGGAGACAGGTACTGCATACTATAATTGGGTCATGTGACCAGCTGCCATTGAACAATATTAACAGCATATATTATACTCAAAAAAAGCAACACCACTCATATACATTATCGCATTCATGGCTTCTACATCCTTGACTTCAATTAAAGGTGTAGTTCACACAACAGTGGTTTGTTAGCTGTTTTACTGAACAGTCTATCGCGGCTGTTGTCTGATTGTTCTCTATAATGTACAGACAGTTCCAACACAGATCAGGACTGCAGGTCAGTAGCTCACAGACACACATCAAACACTCATATGGAAATCTTCATTTGCTAATCAAAACCAGTTTCTAGTGTTCCTTACTGCAAGCATGCGCAAACTAAGGCCCGGGGACCAAATGTGGCACATTTCAGGTTTGTAATCTGGCCCACAAAACTTGTATTGGGATTGTACTTCTGCTTTTTCCATGCAATGCCCATGTTTTTTCTAAAGATGGCATTGAAAAATGTAAAAACATTTTAGCATTTATGTCATTTATCTTGTATCTCCATATACATCCTCTGATTCTGTTTTCAATTTTAGGACCATTTGTGGCCCCTGATTGAAAAGTCCCACAACAGCTTTAGGGTAACAAAATGATCATTATCTTAATTTGTTTATGTGTTTCACATGTTAGTCACCAGTAACACATCACAGCCTTGGTCTGATTCTTTTGCCAGTTACGTAAATGTTGATGAGGATTAAATAGGAAATGATGATTAAAGGCCACACCATCGACAGACAGTATTTACATACTGTCACGTCACGACACCACGTCGTCAGCTGTGACCGAATGACCCTCGCTAACACACAACTTTTAGTAGGTTGTTTATGTGTGTGTGTGTTAGTCTAGTCAGGCAGTTAACTGTCGCTGAGTAAAGAGGAGAAAACCTCTCCATAGACTCTTGTGGACACCGTTCCCCGTCAGGCTTTGCCTCTCAGTAATAAACACACGACAAATGCGGCCTTAATCATTTTTTACGAGCGGGGATGTACAGGGGGCAGTACATGGCTGGAGGGGAGAGGGGAGCGACGAGCAGCGGGCGGCCCCATCCTTGTGGAGGAGAGGGCCGTGTGCTAAAGTCTCCTCTGGAAACATCACTGGGCCTGCCGCCCTTTGATCTCCGCACCGCAATTACTGCAGCATCCAAATGAGCGTGGAGTCGCCTCTAAAACAGACTTCAAACATGCACATGGACGCATTTCTATACACATGCACTGTATAGGATTGGAGCCATGTGCTCCTCAACACAGTAAATGATGTACTGTCTCCAGCAGAGAACCTGGGGATGAAAGAAAGGCCTCACTCCTCGTCTGATCCTTCCATTAATGATGGCCTGCTACAGATAATGCTGTGTATTCTTCTCCAAACAAGGACGGCCGGTATGTGGCCCACACCATGTAAAGAGGAAGAGGCTCCTCCATCAACAATGATGAGTTTGGAGGCTAAGAAAGTTGGTGAGAACTACTGTCATTACCAGAATAAAACTGAAATCAAATACTCAACCATAAAGAAGGAAGGAAGGAAGGAAAGGAAGTAAAACAAACCCCTTGGCATCGTGCCTTCGTGATTCACACCACTGCACACAAAGAAGTGTGTATTTAACCCATCACCAAAGTGAACAGTGGGCAACTTCAAGCGCCTGGGGAGCAGTGGTAGGGACAGCGCCATCCTCAGTGGACCCTAGTGGCAGTTGGTGGAGTCGAACCCGGAACCCTCCTGACCCCTTCGGTTCCTTAACCACTAGGCCACCACTGCCCCAAAACATAATAACGTTCAAGAGACTAATTTTTATGCAAACCTTCTTAGTAGAGAATGAAATATTACAAGTATTTAATTCCCCTAAATATGTGGATTGACAATTAGGTTATATTACCATGATCTGAAGACTAGTTTAGTAACAGAAATTAGCATCCCTGATGCTAACAGTCACTGTTAATCTGGGACTTGTCCTTAGGCTGCTGTCTATAGCAGGTGTAGACAAATATTTTGTCTTCCAGGACAGACAGATAGGAGCATTAATTTAAATTTATATTAAAGGCTTTAATGCCCTAAGCCTTTCTACGCTATCCATTGGTGAAATGGAAGCATGCAGACATATGATGATAATGTAAATGAATACCATAAATTAAAAAAGTTAGGTGGACCGGATTAAAATGGCAATCGTTCCACATCAGGCCCTCGGACCATAGTTTTCCAGCATCTTATATATAGAGAGTAAAAATAATAAAACCTGTGTTCACAAGTATTGTGTTAAAATGGCTGGCCCTGCATACAAAGAGCATACTTCAACATACATTTTCCCTGAACTTGACCTATAAACACCGGACCAAAAGCAATATCTGTCAGACTGTGTTGCTGAAATAAACACCATCAACCTTAAGGCTGACGGGCAGCAGGAATCCAACGGAACATGGCAAAAACAAACCAGTAAGAGGGAAGTAATGCAGCTGTGAAATGGACTGAAAGGATGTCCTGAGAGACGCAGATAAAATTGGCTTATTTGCCTCATAGGATTCGCCTTCTTTTCCTGTGCACATTAAAGCTGAGATTGCAATTTGTCTTGCTGTTTGCTTTGAATAGACCTTAACCGTATCATCATCTCAACTGTGCTGCTGGAAAAACACAGGAGCATGGCGACAGCCAAATGGCAGTCTGGCGTCTCCGCTGCAGACTGACTGCCATTAGGGCTGAGAGCAGCATTTATTGTACAATTAGGGCCAACAAGATCTACCTGTAATCATCTCCATACAGGTGTGAGCCGCGCTCCGGACAAGAGGAGTGACTCATCACCTGTCAAACATCAACACTTTGATGTCAGCATTGTTCAGTGTGGAGCCCTCAGGACACACCAGCTCTACCCTTCACCTGTTTAAAAAAAACACCCAGATTTATTGCATTTCAGACAGTTAAACACACACACACACAGCCTGTAAAACATGAAGGAAGCTCTCCACTTTTTTTTTCTCCGCTATCGTTGACTGACGATCCACATTCCATGAATCATACGATTTATGACTTCTCCTCCTCCGCCCCCTCCTTCTGACACTCATACTTTTGTGTCACGATCTTTTTCTTTCTTTCTTTTTTTCTTTTTTACAAAAAGCCCTAGGTAAACAACCTGTCTTGTAATACAATGCTGCCAAGTTAACCGCTGAAAACAAATTTTTGAAAGAAGTGACACCGCAGGCCCCGAGGGCAATTGGAAAAGTGTGATAACGACCCTCAAGTTGGCATTATCGACAACAGGCTTGTGGTTGGGGGAAAGTAGCCCTTTCAGATATAATAGATGTCCAACAGCAGCTTCAGATCACTCCTCACCCACTGACCCTGTGGAGACGTTACTTTAAACAGAGTTCGAAGCACAGAAAGGAAATAATTATAAAGTCTGTTGACACACGGATGTAAACAGATAGAAAAACAAATCCATACAAGTAGAGGAATCTGAAGCCTATTTTTAAAGTGTAATAAATATATATCAATTTTCTTTTGACTATTATTAATTCCAGCGTTGTTACTAAATCAGCAGGTGCTTTGTAGTATTTTCAAAATATTACTCAAATAGTATTCATTGCTATCATGCACCTTAAGTGCATTAGTGAGAAAATGTGTTTTCCATGAAAAGTCACACTTAATTTATCAACATCGAGTTCAGAAATAAATACAAAACATAGTCAAGACATTGACATGGTCAGAAATAATGATTTATGTTTGACATAATATTTTTTTCTTTCAATATATGCCTTTTTCAAAGAATCCTTAGCAACGACAGCTCTGCTATGACGTATGTACAAGGGTTTTCTAACAATTTATTATCATTATGACGCAATAAACAAACACAGTGTACCATTAGAACTCTACAGTGATTGTTGCTGGATATTGACCTCTGTACACTATGGAGATATTGCACCAAAAAACAGATATTTGCAGCTCGAGTAGCCTTTTATCACCATAGCAACGGATTGAGTGGATTTATTTACCTGTTTAAAGTTATCTTCTTTGAAAAAGAAATAGTGCCTTCCTTTCAATATTAAAGTGACCCCAAACGTTACACACACACGCACACACACACACATATATACATATATAATATAATAAATATTTTATATGTATTTATTGAAACCCATGCTCTTATATTATACGCGTATAATATAATAACACGCGTAGCAAAGAACCACCAACAGAATAAGGTTTTCACAAAGAATAGCAACAAGAAAGTAATACTCTGCATAGAATAGTCCTAGAAATGAAAATAATCTCTTACAAAAAGTTTATAATCCACTAATACAAACTAATATACATAGCAAACTTTTAAAAACTTTTTAAATTTAAAGAAGTGAAATAAATGAAGGCTCAATGTCATATTGTAAAGTTTTTTTGGGGGAAAAAGTGTAGCATTAAATGATTCAATGTGCTCAAACGAGCAAGATAAATACATATTTGCGAAGCAATAAGTGAATTTGAACAGGAAGGGAGACTATTTGTCTCTGATAGACAGAGGAATTATTTTTCAATATGATTTATGTTTAATTTAAATCTAATCAACTACTTGGCATTGAACAGACGACCACAGATTTACTACACTGCAAGTACTCCGCCATGTTTTATCCAGTCCTGTGCCACACAGGGGCCTCAAGCCTGGCATTGTACACACTTGACGTAAACAAAACACTGAGGGAGCTTTTATTGCCTCTATCAGCTGTGGATACTTTACTGTTGTAGTTTTTGAAGCTACTTAAGAAACGGCATCAAAAACAAAACGCAAATTACAAAGAAAATAGTGGTCAAACGTATTATATCATTATGGTTTGAAGATTTCGGTCACGAGACATGAATTAATTATGTTTGTTTTTTTGGCCTTCGCTGGCTTTGATAACATATGGAAACAAGAATTTCTTGATGGCAAATGAAGACCATATGGGTGTATGTGCTTAATAATGCTGGGAGGGAGGAGGCCGGTCTGGGGGAGGGGAGTTGTGTTAGAGCTTAGACTTGGTGCCACCTCCAGGCAGATCCTCTCACAGAGATACAACTGTTTCTGTCAGCGTGAGACCACAGAGTCAGTAGACTGACACACAGGCGTACGTGTTCGTACAAACACAGCCGTGAAACCCTGTGTGTTGGCCATGATTAATGGATGCGAGTTTTCTTCTTGAAGGACTCACCATTTGTTCTTCCTCCTGATGTAGTCTTTCTCCGAGAGGTTTACGAGGTAAATCATGGGTTTGGAAGTCAAAAACAAGTATTTGTTCAACACTTCGATCTGCGATCAAAACAGACAAGGCATGAAGTGAGAATCCAAACTTTTCAAAAGAGTCTTTTGAAGACAAAAACGGGCCTAAAAATCTGTTGCGGCGTCTCCGTAGGGACTCACTAGAAAGCCTTTAAACGTCTCTAAAGACTGTGAATAATATTAATTTGTGACTTGAGCAGAAAATGCGATGCAGACGGGGGTAAACAGCAGTAGGAGGTTCAGCTCAGACATAAAGGACGTCACTGACATAACGTGAGTGTTATTTCAAAGACTCACCTCCTTGTCGTTCCATTCGTGATAGTAGCGAACATGTTTCTTTTCATCAACTACCCAGCTCTTGATTTTGCACATAACGTCCTGTTTGGAAAAAAAAGGGAGAAAGAACAAGAAGCCATTAAAGCAGATGAAAAAGAGTATAAACCCAGCAGGGTAGCAGGGTAATTATTTCCTAAATACATGGCATCCTGATGCCAAAATGAACAATGGCTGTGCTCCAGTCAGAGCAGCAGTGGCCTGGTTTTTGACAGGGATATCAGGCATCAAACCCTCCAACCCTCCTTTAAATCATGACAGAATGCCTTCTGGGGCGTCTCACTGGTCGCTATCAGAGATTTTGACATTAAAATTCCACTGGGACTGTTTAATGAAACAATGGAGACAGACCAAACTAGAAAGAGTGGGGGAATCTGAATGGAAGTCTTAGGGCACGATGAGGTGCAGGTGATGTTCTGGACTAGATGTCCCCAATAGGTAGATCAGGATCTACCAGTAGATCTCCAAAGGAGTGCTAGTAGATCCTGAGCAATAACATAAAAAATCCAAAGATGCAATTCTATGTCAAGACGCTAAGCACTAAGATAAAGTGCGAATAATAAAGGTATTGAGTAGAAGACAGTATAACATATGTTATGTGTTAATGTAGGTTTAAGATATCCAGTTTATGGGTAAATATATTTTCAACCTGGGTAGATCATTTCAGCCTGGTCATTTGAAAAGTAGCTCACAAGACGAAAAAGTGTGGACACCCCTGTCCTGGACGGTATTTTCCAGAGGAATCATTTCTACTGTGACCAAAAGGGACACTTGAAAACTCAAGCCTTATATTGCAGTGTGTATCATGTGAGAATTCTAGTTGTGTCTTCCTTGAAATGGCACTTAGAAATCTGTCCAAATGTTTGAGTACAACTTTATTAACCTACGAAGCTGCCCTACTTGGTGAATTGTCAAAGTATTACAGCTACTGTGGTCAAAAGCCTTTGCCGAGTAACACTGTAATTGTCACTGACACTGGAATTGTCACTGACCAACAATGTAACATCAACAACAAGGACCTTGACAAAACTGAACTGAGCATGCTCGATTAATGCCTTAATTACGTGTTCAATTAAGGCATCATGCCTTAATTGAGTGTTAAAAATTGACACTGAAGACGAAGAATTTGTTGGATTTGTGGAAGAGGAGTGTTCTTTAACAAGAATTTGTTGGATTTGTGGAAGAGGAGTGTTCTTTAACAACTAAACAGTGTTGTCAGTTATTCAGACTTAGTTGAATGAAGTTCAAATTATCTCAGTTTGTGTCTCCATATTCACATTATGGTCTGAAAAATCCAGTACTTCTAGATTGTGATTAGAGACACAACTGGATCTTGAAGTAGAGAAGGGGCGAGGGGTGAGGCAGGAAGTAGTTTTTTTTTTTCAAATTTGAAAAAAGAAGAAAAAAGAAAGAAATTGAGCCTATTATTGTTGATCCAGCCCTACAGAAATTAGCGGAACACATTCTTTTTTGTCCCTGTCAACTTGACCTCCCCCTTCATATAAAATCTGTCCAGCCCCTGCAAAACTCCCCCTGCCTCCTTTTCTCCTCCCAGAATCCATGCAGCACTTCACAATCACACTCTGGTTTTTTTTTAAAGAACTGAGGAGGAAAAAAAAAATCCTGCCAGAGCCTCAATTACACAATGGCAGAAAAAAGCTGCAGACACTGACCCCCAGCCAGCTGCATTCACTCTCTGCACATCTCTCTCTGCAGGAATTCTAAAGGCCTTTTAGTCAGGCAGCCAGAGTGCAGCCAGCGGGAGAGAGCGCAGGAAGAGCTGCACACACTCCGCCCGCTCCGGCCCAAGTCTTCACAGAGAGATTAATCATCTGTGAAATGGAAACAGCAAACGGCCGGTGACACGGGCCAAACCCCGCTCCAGGTTTCCCTCATCAGCTCGCCGCCATCGTGTGGCGTTCCTCTAACAGGCAGGTGTTAATAAAAGGCATGTAGGTCCCACACAGGTCAAACACATACGCCTGCCACCGCGCGGCTCCGCAGGTGGGCAGCGGGATTATTATTGTTTTGCAGGGGACGGGGATGTTGAGGGTTCTTCCAGACAAAGGCGGTGAAATACAACGTTCTGGTAAATATAACAAGAACAAACGCACAAGAATGAGTTGGAATCAATATACAACAATGCAGGGTCATTTTGTTTGGTCAGTCGGCCCTGCAGGAAAATTAGGATTAGAGCCAAAGTCTGAATGAAAGAGCAAACATTCAGTTAAATGATTAGTTATTAATTTATGATCCTTATTATAATGACACATACTGTAAAGGCAAAACAAAAATGTATGTTGTTATAATTTATTGTACATGTTTAAATTAAATTAATTAAAAAGTTAAATTATTAATACATTAATTAAATTTAGATGAATTTTTTTTTCTGCAACACCTCAGACTCAAATCAGTTTCTGGAAAAAAAAGTCTAGAGGGATGAAGACTGTATACACTTGAAACAAGGGCTACAACTGGCCCGCGAGCCAGACTTTGGGCTACATGCGCTCAAGGTGTGAAACCATTTATATTCCAGTGCTCGGAGATGAGTGAGTGAAAGTATAAGGAACTTTTATACCTTTTTTGCTGCATTTATTTCAAATAAAACGGAGCAAAGTCACATGTTATTTTCTGAACATCCTTCAGTTTCAACTCAAATATGCTTTAGAAATTATTAGCAGCATATCGTATGTGCCTTCTAAGCGAGGACCAATTTTGATACAAGCATCTCATAGTATATGTGAATGTTTGTTTGACATTTCTGAATTTGCCTCCTCTTCACATTCACGTTACAATTTCCTGCTCTTACATCTGCATCAGACGAGTTGTTACTGATATTAATCAACAGTTTTAGAGGGTTTTTTTGAGGCCTAATAATGTTAATGTAAATGGACAAACAAACATGGTTTTAGCTCAAATAATATTCTAGACACATCATTTATTTTTGATGACATTTTTTGATGACAATATCAGTTTTAGTGACATGAAAACCTCGACATTATAAAAATAAGTCATAGATATTTAAATGTAATGTTAATTTCTTGTTTCTGGAACTCAAACTAATATTTAAGATAGATTTGCAGAAGTGATTTTTGGTAAAGTCTTTCAGTTTATGTTAATTCCTAACAACTGTGTTAATTGTACATGACTTTATATTACTGTACTCACTTATACGAAAAAGACTGGGTATGTATAAAAAAAACGCACTCAGAATCTTACAGAAATTCACTTTTTCCACATGAATATTATTAATTCTGGAATAAAATCCACCTTTTATTCCCCATCAGTCAATCAATTCAACCAATGTAGCATCATTCGTCTCCATAGGAACGATAACTAAACAAATGTATTCATTTGTCATGAATCTCTTGCCAGTATATGGCTGCTGACGTGTGCACTGGTCTGGTGCACAGCTGAGTTTGGCAAATGCCAAGCTGAGCCCCTGAGACAATCGGCCCAAACTGCCCCCTCCCCTGATGAAAGCCTGGTGTGCAGCCTTTACTAAGTGCCATTCTTTGCCATTTAAAGAGATCTTCTATAGATTCTCACTTGCCTGACGTGTGCACAACCTTTGACAAGTAATGTAGATCATTTTTATTCATTGCCTAAAATTGTGAGCAATTATATGTGTAAGCGGCCACCTGCCTGCTCTGAATGGCCCCTGTCTGTGGGGGCTACAGGGGAGAGGGGACGTGTTGTTGGCTGGGGAAGGGGGAATGAGATGGGATGGGATTTAGGGGTGGGGAGACAGTCTGAGGGAGACCAACCAGGCAAGCAGGTGAAATAGCCCCTCTTGTTAGTGTAATGAGTGGTCAGAGCTGAAATTGGACGAACGGCACCAAGAGAAAGGCCAGATCTCCTCGTGTGCCTGTGACGATGATGGAAGCATCATGAGACGTTTACAGCCAAATGGTTGGTATAGCTGTTTGCTAAGGCTCATTACCTTAACAATATAACCCCGCTGAATGTCAGTGCATGAAGACACATTTAATCTGACAACCAGGTTATGGATTTTCTTTTCTAATCTTCTAATCTTACCATGCGTCTCCCTGGACCTTGCTGCGAACACCTAAGAACTCCATGTCAGGAAATATTCTAAACATTTATGCTATTCATAGTCAGACACGGACATGGACGTGTCACCTACTGCACGGCCTTACAGCATTTTCTGAGCTGCTGTAGGTGGATGAGCATGAGCCATGATTTGAGTATTACTTTAGATGAAAAGAGCTGTGTGGAAACACTTTCATTAGCTCGCTGCACTGACCCAGGGTCAGTGGCTGAATAAGTAACTCTCTATTAATGATTTCTACAGCAGAGAACCTCTAACCCCTGATCACTTTCAATCTGAGCCGCAGGATAAAAATGGCGCTGGGGGAAGGTTGAGATTAAAAAAAAAAAAAAAACAACATACTTTTTCTCTCCTTAGCCATGTGTGTGGGAGGGTTATTATTTGTGTCTTGCTGTGAGGCAGAGCAAAGAGCCTGCTGGGACATTGACTCACATATTCTGGTTTGAGTTTCTTGTCACCGCCTCTGATGGCAGTCTTCTCCAGCTTGTCAATAACAGGGCCGATCATCTCTTCATCCTTCAGCCTCAGCTCCTCGTGAATGATCTCAATGTCCCTCACTGGGTCAACCGTCCCCTCCACGTGGATGATGTCCTCGTCCTCGAAGGCACCTGCGGAGATGTGACACCACATTGGTTTAAATGTTCACATTAGGTCAATAGGCCTCATAGACATTGACCAGTGTCCCTGCATTAGACCACTTTTGCTTTCTTCAATTCCTTGTTCATTTTACAGGAAACAGGAAAATATGGAATGCACAATAATATCATATGAAATTTTACCTCTGCATTTTACCCATCACCGAAGCGAGCAAGGGGGCAGTCGGCTGGGCCAGCGTCCGGGGAGCAATGGGGACAATAACATGGGGATGAAACCATGCAGTACCGGGATTCAAACCGGGGGCCGTGCGGACCCAAGTCCATTTCCTTGATTTCAGTTACCATCAAGAAAACCAGGGAAAATGGCAAAATATTAGCTCTGAACTTAAGCTAAAATGATGATTTTTAAATGTTATTATTATAATTGTCTAAACACATGTACCTAAAATGGTAAAAGGCATCAAAATGGACAAAAAATTGAAGAAAACAACAATGTGGTCTAATAATGTTTTCCATATATATGTATATATATATATATATATATGTAAACAGTATATATATTTATACATATACTGTATATGTATATATGTATATATATATATATTTATATATATCATATGTTAACATTTGAACATTAACATTTGAAACGTTTGAAAAAATGAAAAAACAGAGATAAGGCAGCTATGTACTCTATATGTCCATGGACTCACGCCATGCTCTTCCTCTCCCTCCTGCTGATTCTCTCATTTCAACAGTTGCCCTTCAATCTTGGAGTCATCTCTTCCCCAAGATTGAATCAATCGCTTGACATTGGACAATAAGGTCTTTGTTCTTCATTACTGCTGACTGGTCATGTTTCTTGGGATCCAAACCATTGTCTTAGACATCAATTATACACTGGTTGACAATGTGAAGCCCTTGAAATAGCAGAAAAAGGTTTTCAACATTAACTCCCTTTGTCTTGGAGGAGGATTGTCAATAGCATTGCGACATTCTGATCAACAGAATTTAACCCAACAAAGTGAACAGCTCTGAGCAGTGAGTGGGGATGGTGCCATGCCCAGCGGGTCTTAGTGATAACCTGGCAGTTGGTGGATTCGAACCTGCAACCCTCCAGAGTCCAGTCCTGTTTTTTAACCACTAGGCCACCACTACACCAACATCAATCAATCAAGGTAATGTCAGGACAGATAGATGTGATCTATGGAACTTTTACTCTTCATGTACATCAGGTACATACAGTGACCTGTTTGCTTTACTGTCTGTTGCCACTGTCTGACTGTCTGTGCTGAAAACACATCAACACACTTTAATATCTGTCAACAACAGCCTACTTACTGTAAGTGACTAAAGTACCACACTGTGGCTAATGGAACCCACGTCTCCTCCTACAGGCAGGAGGACATCAGACAAGTGGCGACTGTGCTCTGCAGTTTTGTTGAGGGACACTATGCGTGGAATGTACGTGGCGCGACACGAAAATGTATTGACTTTTCATATTCAGGCCTTGACGCCACAGACTGTTGACAGCTGATGCCCTCAGAGCAAAAACGTCATCAGAGCCATTCTTCATTACTCATCACCGCTGTCACGTCGTCTCTCACCGCGTTCGCGGGGGAAAAAAAAATATACATGATTCACACAACGCTGACATGACGGGCTGCAGCAAACCTAACATTTCAGGTAAATCTTTAACAGAGCTGCATCCTGTGGGAACTCATTTTTCATGTAGAATGCTATGAATGTTGTGCAACGCATTTTTTTTCCTTGTGTCATTTAAAATGACACATAAAAAGCTGCAGATTTTATACCTTCAGAAACAGAGATATGTCAGTAAATGTGAGGATTTAACAGAGCTGCAGACAAACATTCTTGTGTTTATTCTGTCCCTGTATCATGACTTTTATGTTGCAATGTGATGTTTTTCACAGCACTCAACATACTAAGTTTCATTCGGAAAGGAAACTCCTTGTCATTGTGACATTGTGATCCACACCACTGAACACAAAGAAATGTGACCTCTGCATTTAACCCATCACCAAAGTGAACAGTGGGCAGCTTTGAGCACTCGGTGGGCAGTGTGTGGGGACAGTGCTTTGCTCAATGGACAGTTGGTGGTTTCGAACCTGAAACCTTGCGGAACACAGTCCGGTGCCTTAACCACTAGGCCAGTGGTCCCCAACCACTTGGTGCCGGGCCACAGAGAAATAATGTTTCCTTTTGGCCCCATCTGTTTATTACTTCCACTTGATCCATACCCATATCAACAAAAGAACTGACCAATAGAATGGCTAGGATTCCATCATCANGCAGCTATATTTGATTAGGAAATATTTTCTCAGTGAAGACAACAACAATAAACTCAAAATGACGCAGAGTCATAGATACAAGATTCTAACTTTTTATACTGTTCTGGTAGCAGGAAGTTATAGTCTGTGTGCACTTGAGAAACCCTTGTTGTGCCCATGCACAGTTAATTCGAGTAGGAAGATTTTTACAGGTAGGAAAATATTCCAAAAGACCGCACAATGACTTTATGATGCCAATCAAAAAATCTTGGAAATCTTTTTTTTTTTTACTTAAACTGTTGCTTAAACTGGAGGCAAAACCTAAGCCAGGATTGTCAAACTCAGTTTCACATTGGGCCATAGTTAAAAACCTGCATGAAGTCACAGGCCAGACGGGATATTTATTGAAAAATAGACATTCTCCTTGGGCTCCTAGCAAAATATCGTTTGGGCACCCAACTTTTTAGTGCCTGAAGCAAATATTTTTGTTACCAGGCCTCCTAGTGGCCGGAGCCTCAAGCCGTCCCTGATTTAAATGTTGATTTTTGGGAACACTGCATCTGAAACAGCCACTTAATATTATCAACATGAGATTTTTTTTCTCTAATATTTTTAAAATTTATATTAAACCCAAATCATTTGTGGTTGCCTTTATATGTAGCCTTTCCAGATGTTTACAACTAATAGTGTTATAAATAAAAACAAAATGTCTGGGCTATAACAAAGACCATGCATCACTAACACTATAAATCCTGCCAGTATATGAGGCCAATATAGTGGTGGACCAACTGTAGTATGTATCTGATATGGTCTTTCGGGCTAAATATATTTACACTTCGGGCCAGATTTGGCCCCTGGGCCTGAGTTTGAAACCTGTGATCTAAGCCCTTCTGGGGAAACCACTGTGTCTCCTCTTCTACGGTGAGAACCGGAGAATCCGCCCTGAAATAATCTAAAGTGGCCATTGACAATCTAGCATTGCTGCTCATCAGCATCACATGACTGTACAGTACAACGAAATAACAAGTACCTGACAGATCCAAAAATACCAGGATGCATTACTCTCGCGAGTCGACGGCAGCCATATAGTTTTGCGCACGCTGTCATCCTGTGCGTTGTCCTTGCGGTGAAATGAACTTATCCAATTACTCTTTGCCTAATCAGGCTGTTTTGGTTCCTCTCCTCTTGCAGAGGTACTCCACAGTATAAACAGTTCACTTATGCCACACAGAAAGGGGCTAATCAGTGGAATTATTGTTTTGCTGCACTAATTTACCAGATCCATGTACAGCACTGATTGGAATGAAAATTTTCCATTGTGCCTGTGGGGCTGAGAAATTATAATCCATTGCAATAATTTTGTTAGCTGCAGGAATATACATACATTAGGAAGAAATTTTGATGTAAAGTTTTTGATTTTGGGTGTTCAGAGTAAAAAGCTTACAAGTGTGTTTTAAGTAGCAGGAAGGAGGTTTAAAACAGCAAGCAAACCCCTCGTGATTGATTTAAATAACTGCTAATGAATTTATCAGGATAAGATAAATGCCAGCAAAAAAGATAAATAATGATATATGTAATTTTATCTTGCTTAAAGAAGAACGGAAAAATGTTGTTGCTATTATTCCCAGTGAACGACAGATGGATTAAAAAAATACAAAGAAAGACCGGCAGCAGCTGATCACTCACTATTTAGTTATCAGGCGACACTCTCCAGCACATATTCCAAAGTAATTTGCTTTAATTATTTTCGCCTAATTTAACATTCTACTTTACCCCCGCCCTATTCAGTCGGGCTTAGAGATGGAGAACAAATACACTGGAGTGAAAGAAAGAAGAGAAATCTGAGGGGGCAATCTCCACAATTAGTCCTCTAACAACTGAGCTGGGGCAAGAGAGAGAGGGTGTGAGGCACACAAAGATGTCTGTAAGACGGCGAAAAAGACAATAAAAGATGACGTTAAAGATTAGAAAGACCGTGTTTCACAAGTCAGATCCGTCTCCCGGTTTAAAAGCTTCTGCTTCATTTCCAAACCATGTATGTTTTGATGACATTATTAACAGGTGCGCCATTATTGGCAGAACAAAGGGATTAGTCTTCACAGAATGATTGCTGTTCAATGGCCTGATTAGGGATCAGGCTAAGCCCTGCAAAATTATGGACTTACAGAAGCTCTGCAAGACGCTGAGACGTCCCCACGACCATTAGGTTCTAGCCTCGTCTTCCAGAACTATATTCCCACAATTTGTTTTAACGTAATAGATGCAAACGCTGACGTAAGACAGTTTGAGCACAACTTGGTGATTTTAGCGTAAATAAGATAATGATGGTGGAGATAATTTCCAGGTTATATATGTGGTTTTGGTTCAGGCAGCAACCTGTGGTTTGGTTCCAGCACTTAAAGAAAAATATGGTGGAATCTGTGGTCTGCTTCTTGGGGGACGGGATAAAAGAGTCTATAAAGTCTTGTGTGGCAGACGTCTCGCAAACATCTCACTCTCATAACACTATAATAAACCACAACAAATCTTCCCAAGAATGACTGTTCTTGATGTGGCTTCAAACTGTGGTCTGTTTCATAGCAGATACTGTATCTGGTGGACTTCATCATGGTTGCTCACTGGTACTGACAATGGCAACTCCCAGTTAAAACATTTACTTCGTAATAATTTGTATTTTGATTTATTTGAATAGTTATTACATTTTTTTTAATTTGTCAGATGCAGAGTAGAACTTTGTGTAATAAAATGATTATTTTAAGCATAAATACACAATAAACGCATAAATAGACAATAATATTCATATATTAAAATACATTGGTTTGCATTGTTTATATTATGCTTTTAATTTGTGAAACTTCCTGCATTTTCTGTGGATCTTTGAGACTCATTTAGCGGCGACCAGTTTAACAAATACAAATCAAACCTTGTTGGTCCTTGTTTGGCTTCACTAATCCTGGCTACACGTGTTTTTTTTTTTTTTAGAATTTTACTAATTCTTTTGGGAGTATCCTTCGGGAAATTATGCCTCTGCATTTAACCCATCACCGTAGTGAGCAACTCCGAGGTAACTTGGTGGTAGGGGGATTGAAACCAGGGGCTTTGCTGACCCAAGTCCGCTTCCTTAACCACTAGGCCTTCAATTGCCCCCATAACAACAAGATTTACTCTACAACAAAAAACATACACCGCGCCACAGATCTACAGAAATGTCGCCTGGAAGCGGCAATGGAAAGGGTTTGGTTTTGTCATGTTATACATTTTTTCATAAAAACACAATAGAAGTATCCACCCAAGATACCATTGCTTCACAGCATTTATGGCCCGGTGTTGTGACGTCACACAAGCACCCCTTGGGGATTGTGTGATTGGCAGAAAACAATAAGACTTATGGCTGCTGACAGGCCGCATGTTAAAGAAAAATGTATCAGTGAAACTGGTCGGCGTTATAAGGATCCTCGAAAATCCACAGACAAATACAAAAAGTTTGACAAATTAAAAGCAAGATATGACTGTGTGTCTGACAATCCACAAATGTATTTTTATCTGTTAACATTCCATATACTTTTGGAACATTGTTGACATTTATGATCGTTGTTTGTGTATTTATTCTACCAACACATATATACATTTATTTGTGGATCCATGTTTGTGCAATTATTCTTTTTGAGACTATTCCAGCTCCATATTCCAACGCCAACGTTTGCAAAGACCCGGGCCATACAAAGTGACTTAGCGTGCCGCATGTGGGCCCCGGGTCTCGAGTTTGACACATAATGGTTTTTAATTTCAGGTGAACAAAAGCACAAGTTCCGCAGAATAACTACTTTATCTCTCCGCACTCTCAAGTGCACAGACAAGGCAGTCATCTGAGTCGAGTCGCGATCAATACTGATTGAGCTGCTTCCTCTGATGCAGCAGCTACCTGGGAGGATATGTGGTCAACATAATTCAGGTAAATTACAGTATTCATTGACTCTCCACTTCCTGTGCATGTTTCCACATGCAGGATGGGTGAGAGCACATCTGAAGAACGTGCATTCCTCAGACTGCTTTAAAAATGTTCATGCAAAGTCGGTGCCGCAATTCTCCTGGTATTCAGAGCAGTAAAAGCTACTTTATGGGCCTCGTCAGGAAACGCACATTATAAATGTCTCCCCAGCATAAAACCACTAGCAACGCACACACAGGTATTTATGTTCATTCAGGAAATATCTTCTTGACATTCACTTTATGACACGTCACATTCACAGCAATTTTTATTATGCCGATTCTAAAACGAAGCCTTGTTGCATACGCCAACCTGTTCTCTTTATGGATGGGACCTCATTTCTGACACATTCAGAGAACCTGGTGTTTGTCACACAATGTGAGCAACATTGCAAGGAGACACACATCAACACACGACTTGGAAAAATCCCTTAACCTCATCCGGTTATCCCTGACTGCTGCTGTGAGGAGTCAGCCTTCTAGAAAGGTTTGCTCTTGGATAAACACGGAGAAAACAACAGTCTTAATTCCTTTATCATTAGCTTAACCTCCGTCATTCCATTTATGTTGTTAAGCCACAGTACAGCAGAGTGCCTTGATTGAAAGGCACCCTCATATGCACACCACTGTTGTACCACATCATTCAGCGGACAAACCTTTTTAGATCCTTAACTACCATAGTGCTGCTGATTGCACAGGCACCGGCAATTTCCTAACCAACCGCCACCTGAACAATGATGTGTTCAGCTTTCAGGCCCTCCAGCCTTTCAAAGGTGAATCATTTCACAGTTTGGAACGAGATCTCCATAGCAACTCCTCTTTGAAGGGTTTAGAATCACCATCCAATAATTCTATGATCATCGGGCCTTGCCATTCCTACTGGTTCTTTTCACAGCGGACAGGCAGAGAGGGGGGCCAAGGAGAGGAAGCAGGAAGATTCTTCAGTTTATTTCAGCCCATTCATCTCGCCGTCCCATTAGAATTCAAAATATTGCGACCTTCAATCACCAAGCATGTTATCTGGAGCTGCGGCGATCTCCAGTCAAGATGGGTAGACATTTTGCTCTAATCATCCATGATGAGTGGAGTCGGAGGAAAAAAAACGATTCGTTCTCCCAGAGGCAAAATGCTCATTTAAATGCTGTGACAGCATCACAACGCAGACCCCGAAAACACACAAAAGGAAGGTGGTCCATACTGCCAAATGAACCAGATATAGAATTGAGTGGTTCAAAACATAAACAAGGAGAGACAAGGGCAGTTTATTTTAAACAAGGTCTGCGCAACAAGATGCCAGACTTTGTTTATTTATCTCTATGATTTTACATCAAAATAATATCCAGTTGTCTGAAGAAATCCTTTAACCTTGACCAAGATCTGGATGACTAAGAATCTTCATTGTTGCAGTAAAATATTTTTTTTAACCCTATAAAATAATGTGCATGGTAAAGAGGAAAAAAATTGCGTCCACTGTCATCCATCCATCCATCCATCGTCAACCTCTTATCCGTTACCAAGTTGGAAGGGGCAGCAAACTCCATGACTGCCAACCAAATCACTATGCACCATACTGCACTGTCCTATTGCTGGTGAGCCCACAAGAAGTTTTGTGGGTCGTAACAGTGCGATGCTCAGAGCACCTCAGTGGCAACCTGGCAGTTGGTGGATTCAAACCTGGAGCCTTGGAGACCTATGTTTGCTTCCTTAATCTCTAAGCCGCCACTGCCAACACCACTGGAACCCAGTCAACCTAAATGGAATTGGAACTTGTCCAGGAGATGAACCTTGGTATCTCTGGTCCAAAGTGAAGACTACACTTCAAGTGTTGTTGGGATAAAATATGCAGGTATTTCTAAAGTGAACGTTAGTAAAAATCTTATAATCTTATAATTATCTACGCTTGAAGATAATGATTAAGCTGTGTTGCCTTAAAGTTCTTCAAACTAGGTGTTCTGTCCATTTCAAAGCTCAGAAACCAACAACCAAAGTTGCGGAAGCCAAGTCTTGAAAGATCCATCCTCAGGCTGGAGGCACTGGGCTGGATGAAGGGTTTTTGGACATTTTAAAGTTTGAAAAATGTCTGAGTTGGTGAGTGATCTGGCTGAATTCCAGCAGCGCACCCACGCTGGCGTCAGTCAGGAGGCAGGCAGGCGACCCATAAATCATCCGTGTGTATATTAGTCAACACAGTTTGCCCTTAACACCCGTAGCTTAACAATCACTTTGCTTTGTTCACAGAGTGATTGGTGAAGTGAAGGACTGAAGACTTCTGATTCCTGCAAAACTTTCAAAAACAAATGGATCATTTCCCTACATTCTACATGTGTAACACTGGGAAATGATTGCTTTTAGGCCAAGAAAGGGATGAATCTATGAGACTAAATCACGTCTTGTTGCGTTTACAACAGGAATCGATACAGTGACTGTGTGATTCAGCAGAGGTTTTTGCACCGGATGCCCCCGTTTGGCAGAGGCAAACATCTGGTATTGTACTGAAATCCTCCTGCTGCGTCTCACCAGCAATAAAACAGACAATTTCAATATAATTATTGTTGTTAACAATGTCAGACTTTTTTGTGTTTGTTTAACTGACAAACATAACTGCATATCCAGTCAAGCTGCATCATTATTTACTGATATCTTTATTACACCGACATTAAAGGTTGGATTTGATCCATTGGTGAATTATACACCTGACATTTCATCTGAGCTGCAGTGCTCGATGCCTTCAAGCACTTCAGTAAATCACTCTCTTTTTATATCACATCCATACTATAGATCTGCTACTATTGTTTGATTATTGATCACGTTGCAAATATATGTCTTTGTCTTCGCAAGGGCCCCGGTTCGAATCCCCCTATCACTGAGGTGCCCTGAGCATGGTCCCCACACGCAGCACTGGCTGAGCCGCTTGCCCCCTGTTCACTACGGGATGGGTTAAATTCAGAGGTATAATTTCCTGAAGGATACTCCCCAGGGATTAAAAGAGTTCTAAAAATAAAAAAAAAATAAAAAATATTGTATCATGTTTCTCTTGATATTTTAATGAAAATGCTGGCACGAAAGCAAATATGTGACCTTTCAAATTGTTGAACTATTATTTTGATTCAGGATGTTTGATACGGAAGAACCTCGCAGACAAACGGAAATGTTCTCCACAAGAAAAAAAAAAAATACTCCAAAAAATTACTATAATCCCTTAATGAAGTCTACTTTAAATACATTTCTATTATTGAAGTCAGGCCCTACCCCACAGAAAAATCTAAAAGATGAAATGGGTTAGTTATTTACTAAATAAATTCTTCTTTTTTTTTCCTTTCGGCTTGTCCCTTTTTCAGGTGTTGCCACAGCGAGTCAACGTTTTCCATCTCGCCCTGTCCTCTGTATCTTCTACCCTGACTCCAACTACCTCCATGTCCTCCCTCATGGCATCCTTCAATCTTCTCTTTGTCTCCTACCTGGTAGCTCCATCTCTAGGATCATTCTTCTACCATTGTATCCACTGTCCCTCCTCTGAACATGTCCAAACCATCTCAATCTGTCTTCTCTAGCTTTTTCTCCAAACCTTTTTGTTTGTGTTGTCCCTCTAATGACTTCATTACTGCATTTCAATTATTTACAAAATAAATAGTTATTTTCAAGATAAAGACTAACCAGGCTATTTAAGTTAATTAACATAGTTTCCTACTTAAATACCACTCCTATGTTATGTTAATAGTAGCAGAAACGGCAATATTACGCAGTATTACTTGCTACCTTTGGCTTTAAAATAAGAAAAAAAATCCAGACAGCGTAAAATATATTTTTTCTTTATATTCAATTGTCAGATTAATGCTTCTTTTAAGAATAAAATGAAAAAGTAAAACCTTCAATTTAACCAGGAATCCAAGCGCTGAGAGCATGAACACCTCAAGGTCTAATCCAAAAATAACAGCCAGTTTCCTGTCGGCTGCCAGGAGCCACAACCAGTCCCTCGGTGCTGAACCACAGTGTCTTCAGGCTAGAATCTCAGCAAGTGCCTTACAAGTGTAAGTAAGTCTTTATTAGCGGAGAGCTAAAGGCTTCCTACGGTGATTGAGATGGAGCTGGGGGAGGGGGATGGTGCAGAGAGCAGCGTGTGAACATTCAAACATGTAATTGCTGGAAAGCAAACATCTGGGAATAAGGCCAGGTGAGCTGGCAGAGTCACTGCAGCAGTGAACAGAAGAGGAGATGAGGTAGAACATGTCTGTGTGCCGTCTCAGACAGTGAGGATCCAGACACGTTCCAGTCTGAACCGCTGGGAACACTTAGCCTGCAAACCATTTGCCTGTGAGACCATGGCAACGTCAGGGAACAAGTGAGTCGGCTTCAGGATGTCATCGTGTGACCACCAAGATTTTCAGAAGATGAAGAAGATGTTTGAAAAAAAAAAATCTACTGTTTACTACGGCCCTGCCAAAGTCAATTTAGAGATCAGTGTTTCCCAACCTTTTTTTCAGGTGAAATATATATTTTAGTCAAGAAATCCTTATCACCCAAGTCAATAGACATTTTCATAAATTATTGACCATTATTGAGGATATTTTTCTCATTAAACAAGTCCTAGGAAACATGATGTGAGATGAACCACCTAGTGGTCACAACCCAGTCTTTGAGAAACAATGGCGTAGGTCAGGCCTGGGCAATTATTTTGTCTCGCGGGCCACATGTGGTACTAAAATTTGAGCAACAGGTCAGAATCAGAAGGATTAAGTATTAGCGTGAACTAAGATAAATTATGAGTAAAGTATTGAAAAAAGGCAATGCTTTTAGCCTCTATTACATTATCTAATGGGGAAATAGGAAAAGGCAGAAGGATAACAATAATATAAATTAAAATTTGGACAAGTTGGCCGGGCTGGATTAAAATGCCAAACGGGCTGCATCCGGCCCCCGGGCCTTAGTTTGCCCAGGTCTGGAGTAGATGATGTAACCAAACTTAAGTGACGAAATTTAAATTTTTGTAATATTTTTGCATCAGAAGTTGGACAAATTCTGAAATATTTGGGACAATATCTTTTTTTTTCTCCTTTTGACTTGTCCCTGAGTTGCCAAAGCAAAACAACATATCTCATCTCCCCTTGTCCTCTGTATCTTCTCGGACTGCAACTACCTCCATGTCCTCCCTCACTGCATCCATCAATCTCCTCCTTGTCTCCTACCTGGTAGCTCCATCTATAGGATCATTCATCTACCAATGTATCCACTGTCCCTCCTCTGAACATGTCCAAACCATCTCAATCTGTCTTCTCTAGCTTTTTCTCCAAACCTTCCTGTCTTGCAGGAAGGATAGAAAAACATTACTGAAGTCAACGAAAGAAACTAATGACCATGACAACAAACAGTTAAATGACAGGAAAGGTTGGTTTGTCAAACACTTGCTGCAGCAGGTTATGTCCTCAGGTCTTTTCTTTGTACTGACAACCACAACAACTAACAGGTCCTTCAGCTGATTACCAGCAAAACCTAAAACACCAGATGCAAGAAAAGCCAGAATTCCTACCACCATATAATCATCATGTATATAAAAACATAACTCCAACATCGAGGTCTGTTGACAGCGTCCGAGTGATTACAAAACAAACGGACCATGTTCGGCGGTTTACTTGTGTTACCTCCATTGTTTCCACAGAGTTCATGGGAGTGAACACAATGACATGCCAACGCAGATAAAGAGAGAGAAAAAAGTCTCTCCACTTACACTGCTTTCAATTGTTGTGGCTTTGTTTCCCAGAGGAGAAACAAAAGATTTGGTTTTGGTTGAGGATGTATATACATTTTTTAAAATACACATAGACCAGTATAATTATATTTGGCCTGCAAGATCTTATCAAATGTGTTTTTGACTTAAGGAACAAAACTTACAATATATAAAAAATAAAAAGTGGAATAACATCAAATAGAGACATAATAAGAACCAATTTTACAATATTAGTCATAGTCGCATACGTACTCTAACTGTGTGGTGCATGTTAACAGTTACTTTTACTAATTTGGTGTTTTGTACTGTTGATACTCAACTAAACAGCTGTTGACATGTAAGAAATAATAAAGTAGGGAACTCCTGGGTGCTCCTTTATTAGGAGATATATGGCGATATAAAAAGTCCTACCACCTTTTACCAAAAAAAACACTTTTGCTGCAGTGTATATGCCACATTTTTCCACTTTTTAAGTACAGAAATAAAAATTGCGGATTTATTTTATTTAATATTAATAGCCTGTGCTTAACAGGACATTAGAATATGTGATTGACTCACGTGTCAAGTGAAAGATTCCATCGCAGGCGCTGATGTGGGACAGGAAGGCATTTCCCAGACCTTGGCCAGCGTGAGCTCCTTTCACCAAGCCAGCAATATCTACAACATTAAGGAACGCTGGGATTTTGCTGAGGACCAAAAGAAGAAAAGAGAACATCATGAAATCTTGGATTTAACGAGAATACTTTGCATGTATTGGAGGACGGTACACATCTTTCAATTTACTCATCTAATAGTGGGTAATCTAGAACAATTCAGTGTATTTTTGTAAAATAATATATATAAAAAATGTTCATTTATTGTGTTTTATTTCCTCTATAGATGTAACATTGAAAATTTCTGCTTAAAATACATATTAAGGTTATTAAGGTCACCTACGTTCACTTCATTTCATGAAATTTTCGTCTACTTAACACTAGCCCTGGAAGTGGAACATTTAAATTGTAAATATTTAGTGTCTGTTCATCCACTGTTTTGCCTCTAACTAACAGATGCATCAAAAGTGTGGCAACAAGGTTGATGTTGCAGATTGAGAAGTATCTTCTTAGCTCTGAAGACTCAACATGATGTAAATGTAAATATGCGGTGTGTGTGTTTTTTTTAGCCAGCTCCTTCTTGTCATTCAAACACCTTGTAATTGATGGGTAACAGCCTCTGTAAATGTATACGCGGCAGTGCATACACTTGACACTCGGAATACATTAGACATACATCATATAGAGACGGCAGATACATGTAAGAAACGCACATGTCCCTTTTTCTTCTGTACAGCAGGGAGACTGTCAGGGTCTGCAGACGTGAGAGGTGAATAATTCAGCAATGATGAGACTCCATACCTGGCGGGTTTGTGGTATTGGCAGAGGAAATCATAGCGTTCATCTGGAATGGGCACTCTACTTTCATTTGGGTCAATGGTGCAGAAAGGAAAATTCTCCGCTGCAGCCTGACTCTTTGTCAGCACGTTGAAAAAGGTCGACTTCCTGAAAATAAAAACAGCGGAGAGGTCAAACCATCTGGGAGTGTCAGTGTGCAGAGCCAGTGAATAAGCTGGAAAAGGTTAAACCAAGAGACGGTGAAAATGAAGGAAAGGTTTTTTTGTAATTGGCTGAAAATTCAAGTAATTGAATAAAAATTATGAACTGCCAAAACTACGACCAATTAGCAGCTGGGATAAACCCATAATAGATCAATTGTATATGAAATGTGGCCGTTTCTGGTGGACCTCTAGGCCCTGGACGAAGCAACGCTGCCTCATGAATCTCTGTTGTGATCACAGAGATTTATGTCCCACTGCACAAGCAGCTCAAGGGTGCTTCACAATCTACAGACAAAGGTGAGTGTGGACGAGCAATAATGGCACAGCAGTTAAGCATAATCCACGACTTTCCACCTTCAGCCCATGACCTGGTGCTGCCCATTGAAATGATTGTTTCCCTGTGGTTTTTCAAAGTGCATAACATGAAGTTATTGACAACGTCTCTGAAGGCTTGTGTCAGGTCACCTTGTGATAACGACTGAAACCGTAGGAGTCAGCAGTAGTAATATGTCTTACTACTAGTTACTGTATCAAAACAGAGAATTACATAAAAACAGAAATTTAAGGCAAGATAGAAGATATAAATTAAAAAAGCATGCATTTCTAAAAAAAAATAAAAAAAAAAACTAAAATTGAAAGCCATTAAATGTTACCTATCAGTGATTATTTTCAATGACCAAACCATCTCAATCTGGCTTCTCTAGCTTTTTCTCCAAACCGTCCTTATTAGAAGACAAAGACTAAGATTCGCTGCAGGAATGATTTCAGACATGGAGTCAAAACTTCATTCGCAACTGTTGTTGTTTTTAAAACCATATATATTCATCCATCAAACCAAACATGATACTTCAATGATCTGATTTATTGTGTTTACAGCAACAGATGCTTTAATGCTGTTAACAGGCTGATCCTGATAGGCTCCAAATAATAATAATAATAATAATAATAATAATAAATTTTATTTATAGGCGCCTTTCTGGACACTCAAGGTCACCATACACAAGGCAAGAAAATACAGTAAAAACATAGCTTGTAGTTCCTCTGGGAATCGAACCCTGGACTCTCTGCTTTGAAGACAGGCATGCTTACTGCTACACTATGTGCCGGCCATTGCACTACGGAACCGACATAGTTTGGTCGATGATCCATCATCCATCCATCATTCATTTACCCTTATATTATTCATCCATCCTTCTATCATACATCATCCATCCATAATACATCAAATCATTGATCCATCCATCCAATCATCCATCCATCCTTCTATCATCCATCCAATCATCCATCCATCCTTCTATCATCCATCCAATCATCCATCCATCCTTCTATCATCCATCCAATCATCCATCCATCCTTCTATCATCCATCTGTCCGACCACATCATTTCTTATCAACCATCCACTGCTGCCGAAGAACAATAACAAAAGTATAATATATAAACACATTTAGGATGAACTGATAAAAACCTCTGTAAACTGCAAGAAAACAAAGTGGAACAGAGACATTGTTCCGTCTGGCCAGTGATTACGCCCTGTCAGTGATGATGCCCGAGGCCCTGGTTGTAGCCTGACAAGGTGAATGTGTCTGGTCAGGTCTGACATATGGATATTGGGTCCAGTGTATTAACACTCACTTTAACTGTCTCACGCTCACTTTCTCTTCCTCTTTAAACGGTCAAGCGTCTGATTCCCACTGAGGTCAATCCTCCGGCCTTTCTGTGACGTCCCTTATTAAAGTGTGGGTCTGGAGCAGCCACAGTCGTAGAGAAACAACCGTCCTCAGTTTTTCTTTACATATCCTGCTCTCTCTCGGGTTGCTTTACTCCGTGTCCGGCGGAAATGGAAGAGGCTGTGTTGGTTTTACTGTGACATCTTCAGAAAACTGAGACTGCAACAAATCGCACACACTGTTCCCTACAAAACAACCATCTTTCCTGTGAAATACCCATATATTCTGACCCAAATATAACTGATCCACTATTCTTAAAAGAATATCTTAAAATATACAATGCTTTCTGTATGCTTGTTCTTTAGTGGCCTCTCAATAACTATTGTTCATTCAAGCGTACAGCACTAATTTTGCTCGCACCACAACAGAGATGCTGACTCTTCAATAACTGTCCAATCAACATAGCATTTCACAGCACCAGTCATCACTGTTTCCAAAGATGACCCCCGGAGGATAGAGGACTTAGATTGATTTATCCAGGTGAGTCAGTTAAAATATTAAAGTAACTCTGACTCTTCCTAAAATGCCTTTCACTTTAGAGAAAAGATGTTAGCTGCAGTTCAAACAGCAACCACTGGAAAGCTAAATTGTAATATGAGATTTCCGCACGATGCAGTCTTAAGTATTTTAGTATTTATTTTTTGAAAGTTGAGTTTTGTTAAAATGTGAATCACAATTGTCTCCCCTGCAGGTAGTGCTAAGAACACTGGATTTTTTTGTTAAATAAATCATACTCAAAATGAAATAAAATTCATTTTACTGATTTAATATTTTAGCCATAACCGTTTGAGGACCATGACCAGGTATACAAACATGGAGTGCAGCATTTTTGCTGTTATGCTGTACACCTCGAGTAACCTTTTACTAAACATGGAACAGATTCTCTCTACTTTTACATACACTTTCTTCCTTTAAAACCCAAATTTTGAAAGGAATTAAGTCAACATGTATGGACAATGAGGTCATTATTCAGTTTACATTTACAGCAGCAGAAGAAGACGGAGAAGAAGATAATTGAAGCTTCCATAACATATAACATGTTATATCATTTGAATGGGATGATATATTGTTTGTTCTTCAGATTCTGATTGTGGCAAAAAATAGGTTCCCTTCACTGAACGACCATATTCACTAAAAAAAATGAACTTTTCTAAGATTAAAAGAAAGAGAAATAATGAAAAGTGGTGTTTAAATGTGAAAAGCCTATATCTTAAATATCTACAAATGTATTTGTCTGTAAAATATTCTTAAGTTAAAATCCTCACAAAAATTATTGTAGATACTTACAATTAATGTAACGTGACAACAGAGCAGACTCTCTGAACTCCTGCAGCACTTAAGTCAAACTGTAACTATATTTATAGTTTAATACCAGGCGTGTACAGTTGAGAAGTGGACACAGCACATGTTCAACAGGCCCCATGTTCAAGAGACAATCCATTCTGAACTTACCCAACATTGGGCAGACCAACAATTCCTATTTTCAGCGAGGTCCCAAATCTTCCAATCAGCGGGGGCGGCTTTAGTGCATTGTCTCCTTTTCCCTAATGAAGACAGTGTGGAGACATCTGCAGTCAGAACGTGCACTTGTCATTACATAACCTGCAGTGTGTTCCTCTCATTTTGAATGGAGCAGATCCCTAACATGCACCTTCTTCGGAGCCATGTCTGACACCAGGTTCTCACAGTAGCTCACCAGTTATGAGTTAAAAAAAAAACAACAAACCAAACCCCACACTCATTAAGAGAAAATGGGGCTAAACCAAGTCCTTAAACGTTACCAGTCGACTGCTTTTCAGCAGCCGGGCTCCCTGCTCTCAAAATAGAACATGCAGCCACTGGAAATGAAAGTTGACACTGTAAACTTGGCAAGCTGACCCCCCCGCCTCCAAATTTAGCTGTCAATAGAATCAATCCAGGTTGATGAGCTGCTGTTGGGACCAACGGATGATGAAAAATGTCTGATTTCCTTCCTAATATGAATACATGTAAGCAGCCTGGATTGGAATGACATGCGGTCTGACTGAAGACATCCAATCTGTGAGCTGACAGCTCCTTCCTGCTGATACACTTTCTTATCCTTGAGCAGTTTGGTTTCACCCTGCACTTTCTATCAATATTTCCTGCTTTAGTGTTTCCAGTGCAGGAGAAAATAACAAACGGAAAATACTGTAGTAGGAAAACAATGTAACCATGTGAGAAGAGAAGAGAAAAATCCTATTCAGCATCAGTTTTATTTTGAAAGGATTGGTGTAAGACATGATAAGATAGACTTACTTTTGTACTTACTTTTGTAATAAATATATCCTATACATCCTGTGATCAGCTACAGGAGTCAGGCAGACAGCACTCAGCCTCAGCACCAAATTAAGCACAACATCCGTGCTCTGCCGTGTTCCTCCAGCCCTCTCTGGGAGAAACAGGTGTAGCCACATGAACACAGAGAATTACCACAATTAGTTAAATGTCCTCAAATAAACTTCCTTCACTAGAAACACAAATTAAAACGCACAGGGTTACACACACGCACGACTCCTCCAATCCAGGAGTCTGTCTGATTTCACATGCAGAAACGAACCTCTGATAATCCGTTTTTTTTTTTAATGATGGAAGGAAAAGGGGGGTCAAAGTGAGACCGTCTTTGTAAGAAGAATGTAATGAAGGGCTGTGGATTAATCATGTGTCTTCTGTTGATGGATGCAGCCCCACTTAGACTCATCACAATAGGTGCAGAACGTTTTGTTCGACCATATAAATCATTGCCATTGTTTAAGGTACATTGATCAATCTAATGGCTTGTAATAGGCTCCTAATTGCCAGAGAGAAGTGCTGCACGAGTGGAGTCCAGAATTACAGATCCGACTCAGAAACCCTCACTTGAATGACAAGGCAAGATCACGCTCTTCGCTCTTTGTCTCAGGTAAACATCCCTCTGAAAAATGAGACATTATCTTATTAATCCAGGTGAACGGCGCAAATGCGTTTCCGTCCAAATAAATCCGAGGGAGCACGTTGCTGCATGCAGATTACCGTAATGTCTGCGTGGGCATGATGAGGGTTTGTTTTCTATTTTATTTTTAATATTTTTTTCAAGAGATATTTTATGCAGAAATCTGCCTGATATTTATTTATTTATTGTTAATAATATTTTAATTTAATAACTGATATTTATAATTTAATTAAACACATGCAAATCACGATAATTCTAATTAATTTACTTGTTTGTGTATGCTGCAGCATCACATTTATTGCGGATCAACAACACTCCAAGCCATACTGTCCTGATTGCAAAGAAGATTTCCATTTCTCTGAACAGCTCTCCTGGCTGTTTTTGATGAGGCGGATTTTTTTTTTTTTTTTTATTCAGTACCATGAGGAGAAGGAGGTTTTAACTTAAAAAATATATAAAAGAAGATTTTTTTTAAAAGAAATCAGCAGCAGCATGGAGATTATTTCAAGAAATTGCGTCTGTGTTGACTGGCAGCGTCCGTGCTCCATAATGGCGCATTATTTGCCCATTTCCACAAATGCAGTGCGCGTTTTAGAGCAAGCCTTTCTGCGGAAAATTGCTTTAACTTTTGCAGATGATGATGTGTGTAATGATAATGATTTAGAGCAACGGAGCAGGTCAATTTTACATTAAGCCATTATCCGCTGGGCTTTTAGGAAGCTATAGGAAACACGCAGGCTCTGTGAGGGTGATGGACGTAAACAATAGAAAATTAACAGAAAAATTAAAGCCAAAAACTAATTGTGGCGCAGTACATTATTTTATTGTGCTAAACAAAATCTCGGGGTTTTTGCGTCCTTTGTGATAGACTTCAATGTCAATGTAAAGGACCGACGGCCTTAGAGAAGAGGAAACTTTTCCCGGCTCTATAATACTTTTGTGCGAAGGAGGAAATTTGACAAACGAAGCTGTCAATTTTAATTAACCCTTCACCTTCTCCGTAAAAGGAGAAGGGCGGGTTTGCGCGTCCGAGGAAATCGGCGCAAAACCAGAGCTGACATGGTCAAGATGATGACAGATGACAATATATTTGAGTTATCTTTTCGGACATTTACACTAAATTATTGCAGCGTTTCTTTGTTTTTAAAGCGGATTGACCTGATCCCAAAACTGAGCAGCAGCAGCAGCAGCAGCATCAGCATCAGCAGCAGAGTCTGGCGGTTTTGCATCAGCATCCTTCCCAACAATTTACATCCCAACAGCAACAGTTTCCCAAATGACGTCTCGTGCATGATCTGAATATTGTGGAAATCAAAGTGGATGAACGTGGTGTCGCGGCATCACACAGAGATCAACGGAAATAAGTTATAGAGCTTACCTCGCAAAGAGTCCTACTGAGGGGAATCTGCTCTGAAATGGAAGCAGACATTCAATGCTCGCGTGAGGATACATTAAAATAAGTGTGTGTATTATTAAAATAAAATAAAAAAACATACCAAATAGTGTCTTGCATGACAGTGTGAGCAGAAGCTGCACAGCACATGATTGACGGCAGGGTTCTTTGGTGTTTCTGTCTGCGGTCGGCTCTCTCATTGGTTGACTCCAACCCCCGGGTCCCCGATGCAGCCTCCGGATTGGCTGGGCGTCCTCTCCAGCTGTACTTCAAAGAAGACGCTCTCTACAACTAGGTAGAGTCGAGAGCTGTGAGCCAAGAGAGGAACCGTGTGACCCGAAGTCGGATGCGGTGAGAGGGAGTCACATTGGAGCCGTGACTGCAGTGAAAACCGCGGAACAACTCTGCTCACCACCGCACACAGACCCTGGATATGGCTACGTCTATTCTTGGGGTAAGTCTGGGACCTGAAGCTTTGAGGGGGGAAAAAAGTTCTGTAGTCAGGTAACTTTTCATGGAGTTGGGACTCATTAGAACTCATGTGAATTCAGATTAAATAATGATTTGTTTTATTTCTTTTGCAAAGTTAAGGTAAATGTGACATTTTCATTATTATGCAGTTGTTTCTGACGAGTTTTTCTTTAATTAAACGTGTTGCAATACAAATATTTATCGCGGTTTTGTTGTCTTTAAATATTTAATTTTCTGTTTAGTTGTATATGTAATAATGAGTCATATAACCAATGCGGGGAAAGTTGTTTATTTACGAGACTTGGCCATTTCAACACAATCTGTTTGTTGCTGGCTTGTAATAACTCGAACTTTTCCTCCTGTGGTCGCAGGAAGAGCCACGGTTTGGGACTACACCTTTAGCTATGCTGGCAGCCACCTGCAACAAAATCGGCAACACCAGTCCTCTCACCACCCTCCCAGACTCCAGTGCTTTCTCCAAGGGAGGGTTTCATCCGTGGAAAAGATCCTCCTCCAGCTGCAACCTAGGATCCAGTCTGCCGGGCTTCACAGTAGCAACGAGCCGCGCGTCAACGGGACTAACGCCGACCAGCGGCGCGGGCAACAGCGCCTTCTGCTTAGCCTCCACCTCCCCGACCTCCTCCGCCTTTTCCACAGAGTACAGCGGTCTGTTTACCAACACCGCCAGCGTCAGCACGCAAGAATCTGGACAGTCTGCGTTTATCTCCAAAGTCCACACATCCGCAGAGACTCTGTACCCGCGGGTCGGGATGGCGCACCCGTACGAGTCGTGGTACAAGTCGGGTTTCCACTCCACTATTTCTGGCGACGTCGCCAACGGTGCGTCTTCTTGGTGGGACGTCCACACGAACCCGGGCTCCTGGCTCGACGTCCAGAACCCCGCGGGCTCCTTGCAGACGTCGTTGCACACCGGGACGCCCCAGGCCATCCACTCCCAGCTGAGCGGCTACAACCCGGACTTCTCCTCCCTGACTCACTCCGCGTTCAGCTCCACGGGGATCAGTCCGTCCGCCTCTCACCTCCTGTCCACCAGCCAGCACCTGTTAACGCAGGACGGCTTCAAAACGGTCATCCCCACCTACACAGACGCTTCTGCGGCCAACGCCATGATCTCCGGGGGCAGCTCAGGGATAAGTAGCTCCTCGAGGTCGTCCCGGCGGTACTCAGGCAGAGCAACATGTGACTGTCCCAACTGCCAGGAGGCCGAGCGGCTGGGGCCCGCCGGGGCCAGCCTGCGGAGGAAAGGACTGCACAGCTGCCACATTCCCGGCTGCGGCAAAGTGTACGGGAAGACGTCGCACCTCAAGGCGCATCTGAGGTGGCACACCGGCGAGAGGCCTTTTGTCTGCAACTGGCTTTTCTGCGGCAAGCGGTTCACGCGCTCGGACGAGCTGCAGAGACACCTGCGCACGCACACCGGTGAGAAACGCTTCGCCTGCCCGGTGTGCAACAAGCGCTTCATGCGCAGTGACCATTTGAGTAAGCACATCAAAACACACACGGCCGGTGGCGGAGGCAAAAAGGGCAGCGACAGTGACACCGACACCAGTAACCTGGAGACTCCCAGGTCCGAGTCCCCCGAACTCATACTGGAGGGAGTAAACCCCAGAATCAGTGTCAAGGATCCGTCTCCTCACGACGAGCCCTGAACAGGGCTGCTCCAATCCTCCAAAAATATATAAAAATAATCATAAATCTGATTTACTGAAACGGGTCTAATAATCTGACGGGACAATACAAGGAGGAGACATTTGAAGAAGAATTACAATGTCTTACAATTACTCTCCACAGGCGACAAGACTTTTTCATTCGTGTTTTCAGTGACAGAAAAGAAAGAAAAAGAAGAAAAACAATTAAAGCTGCGTCTATTTTTACTGAAGGCCTCTGGAAATGTTTTAGAGACCTGGAGAAAAAAAAAAAGGTGCGCGAAGAATAAACCTGTTGAACTGTGTGATTGGACAGTGACGGAGTCGAGTTCCATCATGTAAATTCACCACTAAACTTTAATGTGTTTTTTCCTTGTAAATGTTTGAGCTCTGGTTGTTTTATTCGTGTTGGTATATAATCCTGGAAATCAGGGAATTTTACTTTGGACGCACTTTGTGGATATGTATGTACACAGCTTTGTTTTTCTCCTTTGGTTCCCGATTCTAAATTTTCTTTGCCTCGAAAAATTAATAATCTATATATAAATGTTTACCTGTATAAAAATGACACGGATACGGCTTTCATTTTATCGTAATTAAAACATGGTACAAATGCTGCAATTGTGTGATGTAGAATTTATATGAGTGTTTTTGGCTATGATCTGTCAGGAATTTGGATCAAAAAAATATTTAGAGGAAGAAAAAAAATATGTTTTTGCCCCTTTTACCTATAGGCCTATAAATACCTTGACTTTGACTCTAGTCTAGTTATTCCCCTATGGAATAAATCAATGTTTAATGCCCCGGAAAAGACATTTCATGCCCAAATGAAAATCCTGTTAAATGGTATTAATTATGACTTGCAGCACTGGCAGCCCCCCATGTGTGTTGTACGTGCGATTAGAGGATTCGTGTTTTATCAAATATCTAATTAATCTCCGAGGCATCTTTTGTTCACTTGCAGTTTATTCCAGTGGGGTTTTTCACGACAAAGGTCCCTGAATATTTATTCTAATTGTCCAAATTAGCTGCGCTCATTTGCATAGCAATCGATGAACCGAGAAGGGTATAAGGCCTTTTTTTTTCTTTTTCTCTTTGCCAGAAACTACAAAGATAATCTGGGATTTTTTTTGCATTAAAGTTAAAATTACATTAAAACCAAGGGGCAAATAAGCTAAGACGAAAAAAGTGTTGCTTATTTTTTCATATATATTTTTCGGTGGAGTCAGTGTGATGTTTGAATATCAGTGGCCTGGCATTGGAAAGGCTTGAAGGATGATGCTCTGACTTCTTTGTGCTTACCCACTGCAGCGTCCGATTCCACGGGAGAAAAGAAGAGGGAGAGAAAAGAGCCGGGGAATAATTACTGCGTGGAATAAACCCAGGACGTGGAACACATCAGGGAAAAGACATCCAGACATCCTCTTTATTTTTTTTCCCCTTCTTTTTTCCCTCGAGAGGATGTTAAATTGACCAGAAGGCAATAGAGGGGGGAAATTATTTTCATTTCCCTTTTGTGCAACAGGGGCTTCAAGGAAACGGTGGCAAAGTGAAAACTATCAAATTAGACGCCGCCAATTTGAACTGCAGCCAAATGTTGACCAAAAAAAGAAAGTCAGACTAGCGGCAAAATTTACGCATAGAGCGTACGGTGATGGCGCAATTGGTGTTTGTTTTAAAATAAATAAAATGAAAATATATTTTTTTAACGATTGAACCAAAATAATAATGTAAATGTTTTTTTCTTTCATTTTCAACACTGATATTCAAGCGCTAAAATCTCAACAAATTAAAATAGTAACGTCCAATTAGTTAAGAAAAATAGTTTATGTCTACGTTTGTTTCTGAAATGATGTTCATATTAAAAACGGGTAGTTCAAACTATTTAATTCTTAAAAACGACATAACAATGTCTAAAATATTATAAATATTTTTAAAAAATACACTCATACGCTTAGGACACGATTGCCGTATTTTAATTGTAATTTACTTCTAAATGTTCTCAGCGTAAAATGTTGTGATCCTTCAAACTCGGGTGTCCAGAGTTTGAAGGACATTCACTTCCGTTTCAGTCTGACGGCGTCGACATTTATTTCACCTTCACCAAACACAGTCAATAAAGCTGGGAGGCTTTAACATTTAATGACGAAGTAAAAGTCTGGACATGGCAGGTTCTATATTCTATCAAGCATCATGGATGTACACAGACGAGATTTCTATAATAACCTCCCTTAAAAAAAACCTGATAAAAAAATGTCAGATTGTAGAGAACCACAGTCTCTCCTGCAGCCAAATGACCGAGAAAATGGATTCAACAGCGGATCTCGGCTGCAAAATTGCTTCTAATGGTAATCAATTAATTAAGAACCTTTCACTCACGGTTCTACAGAGGACAGCAGAGTGAGGTGAGCTGCATATCGATGTTTTCTGTGAACTGCTTCCCTCTGCTGGACGAAAAGGAGATCGAGCTGCATATATCTGCATGCATTCAATACGAATTCTGTGTGACAACTCCAAAAAAAACATACACGTTTCATTAATGTTATTGAATCAAAAAAAAATCAGTGTTTTCTTTTACCTCTGTCTGGACTAGTCTCTTTTCTCTCCCTGCTCCTTTCTCTTCTCCTTTCCCTGCTCCTGCTCCTCCTATCTGCTGTTCTGTCTCTCCGTCCGTCTGTGCTGTGTCTGTTCCTCTCAGCGTCTCTGCTGTGACGCCTCTCTGTACCTCTGTCCTCCCTGCCTCTGTCTCGACTCCTGCTTCTTGCCAAACCAGGCCTGGAGCTGTCGGACCTCTGTCTGTCTCTGCTGCCGTGTCTCCGTCTCCCCTCACCTCCCTCCGAGCTCCTGTTTCGACTCCTGCTCCTTCCCCTCTCTGCCCGGGGTGGCCTGTAATTTCTGTGCTCTTCTTCAGAGCGTCTCTGTTCCTTGCGAGGACTCCGTGACCTGCTCCTGTTAGAAGAGGCCCTCGTGTAACTCTTGACTTGTTGCTCGCTCTTGGAACTCTTGTCCCGACAGGAATCTTTCTTCTTGCTCTTCTTCTTTCTCTTCTCCTTATTGTCTGAATCTGAGCCGCTCTCACTATCACTACTGCTACTGCTGGAGGAGTCACTGCTGCTGCTGCTGCTGCTACTTTCATGCTTCTTCTTGTGTTTCCTTTTGCTTTTCTTCTTCTGCTTCTTGCTTTTCTTCTTCTTGGACTTCTGCTTTTCCAGGCGATCGAGTTTCCTGTTGGTGCCAATAAAATGTCATTTTCTAATAACCAAAAACAAAAAATTACACAGTGATAAATCTGTTAATATATTCACTCTATTTAGGGTTTTACTTCAAACATTACAGTGTGTAAAGCAAATGGAAATTAAAAGAGTATTTTATTTTTAGTTAATTTATATTATGTATATTATTTTACCTGAGAAGTTTCTGTTTTTGTTTTGTTGACAACGACTTCAAAAACTCTACCTCTGGATCTTCCTCTTCTTCACTGGCCACATAATTCTGCAAATGACCAGAGAGTAGTTAACTTGAATTTATTTGAACAGAATATAAACATGTCAATAATAAAAAAAAATAATAAGGATAAGGGTAATATGTGTTAACAAATGCATGTATATCGTGGCTGCAGATGTGGGCAGCTGCTCCTTTATCTGAAGGGTAAAGAACGACTTTGTCCTGTGTTCGTGTGTGTATACATACGTGTGTGTGTGTATGTGCGTGCGTACAAAGACAGACAATTACCTGTGCTGGATCACAAACAGTGGCGTTTCTATCAAGGACACATTTTTTCAGGGCAAACCCACTGTTTCGCATCTCCGCCATTAACTCTGAGGGGTGCATCGACGGACCTGTTAAAGCAGATCACAGCCTCAGAGTCCCATTGATGTCAAAACCATGCCGGCAGCTATCTCCACAGTGGGGATTTTCAGCGGGTGGGTTTGGGGGGGGCTTTGTTAACAGAATGGGACATCAAATCAACTCACTCCACTTCCGGCTGAGCAATTCATACAATATCATTCTCTGCCAAAGCAGCAGTTAGGGCGAATGGGAATACACAACAATTACACTATTTCTTTTTCTGTGGCACAGGGGGAGGACCATTACTGCTCCACCGTCAACAACACACACTGACCAGACC
Source organism: Paraplagusia blochii (assembly GCA_016785265.1). NCBI lineage: Eukaryota > Metazoa > Chordata > Actinopteri > Pleuronectiformes > Cynoglossidae > Paraplagusia > Paraplagusia blochii. The sequence goes on along the minus strand of JAFBJS010054604.1, from coordinate 143,625 downwards.
AGTTAAGATCATTTCTTTACTTCTCAAGTCGCTGATTGTAGCAGTGAGAATCAGCTAAAGAATCAGAGCTGCGGCCTGACAGGTGAGTTCCAGGAGGTATAGAGTCTAGGAGCAGACTAGCATTAAATAGAACAGGAGTACACACACTGTGTAACACTGATGTTCTCTTCACAAATGCGCATTCAGCCAAGTAGGATATAAATTGGACCCCAAAGGAGAAAGCTACACAGTAGAAAAAAAAACACAATGGTCCAAAACAGTGGTGCCGGGCCGCAGAGAAATAATATTTCTTTTTGGCCCCATCTGGCCACTACTTACACTTGGTTCATAGCTCCAAAACCATGAGTTCTTTTCTAAGAGGAGTTTGTTGAATCAGAAAGATGTGTATAAGAGACAGATTAGGAAATCTTTTCTCAGTGAAGACAACAACAATAAACTCAAAATAACGCGTCATTGATACAAGATTCTAACTTTTTTTTACCGGTCTGGTAGCAGAAAGTTATAGGCTGTGTGCACTTGAGAAATCCTTGTTGTGTCCATGCATAGTTGATTCTAGTAGGAAGATTTTATCCGTAGGAAAATATTTCAGAACACCATAAATTTCATTTTATTAAGGGGTATTTATCTCCCACAATGTAAGGACTGCTCCTTAAAAATAGTACCAGGCATTTAACTGGTCGGTGGCGCAAAAAATGTTGGGGAACACTTGTCTAAAACATTATGGCTTAAAAATCTTGAATAGGTCATCAAACATAATTAATTTAAAATGAAACTCTTTCTATATTACATACAGTTTATATTACCTGAATAGACAAATAACAATGATTAAGATTTCTGTAATTGTTCCCAACCTAAAATATATAATACAGTGAGTCTTGATTGTCTACCTGCTGCCTCCTCTGGAGCCACCGAGCTGGCGTTGATGCCTGACAGTCCGTAGAGAGGACACTCTCTGTCTGTATTCACGTGGCCCCACTTGTGACATTTGATGCATCTCACATTGCGCACCTGAAAACACAGCATCAGATGTGACTCACAGTATTCTGGCTGAAGACGTCAGTCATGAAAAAAAATAAAAATAATAAAACTAAAGACATGACTCCCGGCTGAACTCCACACAGTTAACTTTCCCTCTCCAATAAAGATAATAAAGAAACAAATGCTGGTAGTTTCTTCGCCAGCATCCACACAAAGGAAGAACATTTTATGACATTACTTTGCCTTGTCCTGTGATTTTATTTTTCATATTAAAACTGTTAATGGTCAAAATCATCTGTCACTCACAGGTCATTGAGTCTTTAACTTTTTATAACATATCATATTCTGGTTACATATTTTATTGATGCAATAAATTCTTTTTAAAATGAAAGACCATACAGAGTTTTTTTTTCAGTAAAGGACTTTATTTTTTATCATATTTAAAAGTTTTGAAACTACAAAATTGCAACAGGTCCAATCGATACATACCTGAATCCCGAAAGGCTGATCTCTAATGTTCATGTCATCCTTAGCATATCTAAAAGATAAGAAACAATGGCACTTTTTGAGTAACACAGAAAAGGTAAACAAAGAAAACATAATCCAAAACTTACTTCTCTCGAGGAGCACCCTTCTGCCACTCAAATTTATATTCTTCATCACCTCCCTCCTGAAAATGGCAATATAAACATTATTTAGTGTATGTGTTTAAGTAAGGACCTTATAATGTGTCTACAAAAAACATCTCTCTTACCTCTTTTGCTTCCTCTTTTGAACAAAGGCATGAAAAAAATTGAAGAAAAAAAATATAGTTATTGCCATGGTATTAATGAAACTGAAAAGAACTGTAGAGAAGGGGGTTCGTAGGGTCACATACCTTTGGAGGCACCAGGTGGAGCGTCGTACATAAAATTGAGCCCATTTTTAACACGATCGTCACCCATTAGCACTCTACACATAAAAACAAAACAATAGCATAAGATCCAATACGTTTTTTGTCTTCGCATTGATATTCCCATTTAGAATGTCTAGAATTTTGGACCTCAGTTGTCTTATATTCAACTTTTACTAAAATAACTTTACAAATCACGTATTCATTTGTTGCAAAAGTCTGCAAACTTCAATACTGAAGAGATACGATTCATTTATCTTCATCCACTCATTTGTTATTAGGTTTCAGGGGTAGTAGTTTCCAAAACTGCCACCCACATCACTGCCTTTGTGCGTCCCGACCCACATAATATCCTGTGGAAATAATGTGGGTTGGGACGGTGCTATGCTCAGACCACTTAAGTGTCAACCTGGCGGGTGTTTTTTTTTTTTTTTTCAAACCTAAAGCCATTTGAAGAAGCTTCTTTAATCACAATATATAAGACATATATTGACAATAGCCATTTCTCTAGACGTATTCTGAACTTAGGCCCAAGTTGATTTAATTGATAAGCTATATTGTTTATACTGTTGGACAAACCTGTTGTTGTAGGTATCCTGCTCTTTCAGATATGCCGTCATGAGATCTTCCTGTTTCTTCTTCTCGTAAGTCAGTTTCTGCTCTGCGATCCATACCTGTCATATGAAGACGATTTGGTGGTAAACACAGTGTCACATTCCCAAAAAATAAAAAAGGGGACATTTGTTTAATTATGAATAAATGTACAGGCGTGGTGCAAAATATTAAAACGAAGAAAACGAAATGAGTGCATAGATCTGTGAAAGGAACAATTACAACGTAATTTGACTTACGCATTTTAACCATCATAAACTTGAGCAAGGCGAACTGCACTGAGCCTCAGTGGCAACTTGGCAGGTTATGGATTCGAACCTAAAACCTCCCAAGTTTTGGATTCCTTAACCAAAAAGCCACAACTACCAATACAACCGACTGCACTACATTTCCAAATGTTGAATCAAAAAGCAACTGTATCTACATTCTAGTGTAAAGTTTGTGTCTTCTAATTAAAAATACAATACGGAATTACACTGTATTAGGCCTAGCAACAGTTAGCCCACAGCTAGCCCGCTAATCTAGAGTAGTAGTAGCCTGACTGCTGTGAACACTCACCTTTTTTATATTTGACTTCGAGGCTGGGTGAAAATCTTTCTTGCACATAAAATTTGCAAACGACTTCCCCATATTGGCGACCTATGAGGTTATCTTCAAATGAGAAATACAGTATTTGTAAAACAAGTCCAGCTAACCAAGCTGATAACTCAGCTTCTCCGCTTGTAAACAAACGTATCACACACGCGAAGATGGTTTCGCGGTGGTTATAGAGGAGAACACATCCGGGTCACTGGAGCTGTCAACACGTCGTTTTAAATCCGTCGAAATACAAACAGATTATTATACAAAATTGTGGATTTTTAGTCAATATTTTGTATTAAAATACGCCAAAAAAAAGAAATATTAGCTATTAAGTATACGCATTTAATTCCAGTTAATCTTTTCAATTCGCGGTCTATGAATTTAAGTTCTAGCTCCAAAAAAGAGACGAACTTCATCGAAGTGCTGGTAACTGTTTCCGTGTCAAAATCGAGGCTGTTGGTATTATGTCTGTAAACTGAACCGAGAATAGAAACTTAAACGGACACACGCAGGTGAGACATGATAGCAGTTATATTTAGGATAAACTAAACGACAAGCATTAATGATCACTGGTGACGTCGATTTTCAACCGTGCTTTACATTCGATACATAACTATTGCTTTTTTTTAGCACTTGCGTATAATGTATAATTTGAATGACTTGACTTTGTCTTTAGTTAGGATTGGTGGTTTACAATTTCTATAACTTATCACATATGTTTACAATAGAGCTAAATGCTATGGTCTAGGAATAGTGGTGAGATAGCAGTGAATCCTGTGATTTTTAATAATAAAGTAGGATGAATGTATATTTTGAATTGAACTGAACTATTCAGATCAGACTGTAGAAGAGAGCTGAGGAAGAGAGTACAAGCAGGAACTAGAGGCAGGAATGATGTGTGATAGAAGAGTGTCAGCTAGGATGAAGGAAAAGGTTTACAGGACAGTCTTGGGACCAGTCATGGTGGATGGATTAGAGACACTAGGAATAGAAAGAAGACAGGAGACAGAGCTGGAGGTGGAGGAGTTAAAGATGCTGAGATCCTCTTTAGGAGAAACAAGGATGGACAGGATCAGGATGGACAATAAATAATGTGGCAGCCACTGAAATAGGGACAACAGATGTACGGGTGGAAGTTTAGGGAACAGCTACATATCAGATTCTGTAACAGAAACAAGGTTAAGATAGTTTTGGTTAAGAAAGTTGAAGACACCAGCGAAGACAAGTGACAGTGATAGTGATGGCTAGTAGATGTAAAACACATCAATGTTGACTGCAAGCAGATGAAGTCTGTGTTGACCCTATTTGTGTAACTAATACATCCCTCCTTTTTTATGTTTTGGGAATTTTCAGACCATGCAACCATCTTCCTGTGACACCTTCGTGGCCCTGCCTCCCTCCACCGAGGGTCCACGTGTCATCTTTGGAAAAAACGCTGACCGTCCTTGTGATGAAGTCCAGGAAGTGGTTTATTTTCCTGCCAAAGACTACGGTGCTGATGAGAAATTGGAGGTAATTGACAGAATACATTACAATACAGTGTTAGTTTTATACATGACTGTTTCTTGACAGATATCACTATTTGTATCACTGTCCGTCCTTTTAGTGCACATACATAGAGATCGACCAGGTTCCTCACACCTACGCTGTAGTGTTGAGTAAACCAGCCTGGATGTGGGGAGCAGAGATGGGTGCAAATGAACATCAAGTGTGCATCGGTAACGAGGCAGTATGGGGCAGAGAGAGTGCAGATGATGACGAGGCTCTTCTGGGCATGGACCTACTCAGGTATACTCGCTGGGGAAAAAGATCCTTCTCATTTCATGTTTATGGTATTCTTTTACTTTTAAGGACCAAGAAAATCTTTGTGTTTATGCACAGACTGGCACTGGAGAGAGCTGACAAAGCTGAGACAGCAGTGGCTGTCATAACAGAGCTGCTGGAGAAATATGGTCAGGGAGGAAATTGTATGGAGGATGTGTCCAGCTTCACCTACCACAACAGTTTCCTTATCACTGACAGGAAGGAGGCCTGGCTGCTGGAAACATCAGGGAAGTACTGGGCTGCTGAAAGAGTGGAAGGTGAGATAGACCCATCGAAATACTTTATTTCCCAGGTTTAATCCTAGAACTTTATAGTTTTACCTCTGGGGGTCTAGACAGTTTAGTTGTATACAATTAAACTTCTTCATAGATCTTAAAATACTCTTCGTTTCTCAACCGAGACCTTCATCAGTTGAGAGACGAAACGTTTTCTAGCTTCACTCTATGGATATCAGGATCTGGACGAGTGAGAATCTTCAGGCTGACCACTAGAGGGCGTTAGAAGATTAAACATGTATTTGTCATAGTTCCTGCACCTGCATTATTGCTGTCATCCTTTGATTTTTAAGTTCATACTAATAATAAATCATGGTTAGTTTTTGTTAATTTTTTTTGTCAATCAACTTATCTCAAATTTAGGTGGACATCGAAACATCTCAAACCAGTATAGTATTACCACAAAGATTGACAAAGAACATCCAGGGATGAGGGAGTACGCTCGGAGCAAAGGTTGGTGGGATGGAAAATCCCAGTTTAACTTTGCCACAGTCTACTCCTTCACCACCACAGCCAGGATAGAAGCCTCTGGGAGTCGATACTACAACGGCAAAAAGATGCTGGAAAAGAACTGCGGTGAGTTGGATGTCGAGTGTCTTTAAAGCCCATTAGACACAGGTATATCACAGGTTTCATACTCGTCGTTCATTTACTACAGGTCACATCACTGCTGAAACCCTGATGGATATCTTGAGGGATAAAGAGAGTGGCATCAACAAGGAGGGGATGTTCCTGAGTGCTGGAAGTATGGTGTCTGTTATTCCCACTGATCCTAACCTGCCAGGAGTTCACTATTTCACTGCTACTCCAGACCCAGAAAGGTAAAGAACCTTACAGTAAAACATGCATGTTTTATTCAATTATTTATGTATATACTTATATATATAATTTAAAAAATATTTTTAATTCCAGGTCCATTTATAAGCCCTTCGTCTTTGTAAACCACGCTCATCAGCTGAAGCTGACAACTTCTCCTTGTTATGGTCCGAATGATCCGGTCAAGAAGAAACCTCGTTTTCAGAGCAAACCAGACCGCCGACACGAGTTATTCACCAAGCATGAGGTTGTGGCAGCCGTCATTGACTCATACAAGGTCTGACACTTTACTAGTGCCTGTATTTCAGCCATATTAATAATGCAGTCCCACAGATGTATAAAGTTTATTTCTCGTCTATAGGACAGAGGACAGAAGATCACTGACGGTATGAGACAGCTGGAAAGAGAGTCACTGAAAAAGATGGAAGAGATTCTTTCCAACGGTGTCGAACAACCTGATTTTTTGGTGGATTTGTTTCCCAGCTGTGTTCAGGAGGAGGTGGATTTTTACAGCAAAAACTTTAAATGACCTTTGTCTGAAGAAATTAAACAACAAATACAGCCTTAAAGAAATAAAAGAAATGCAAGGAGAGTTAAAATTTAAACTTGCAGAAGATCTTTATTTAGAAAATATGATTTTAAGGTTAATTGTACAGTTGATTTAAAACCAAATTCAAACCTATGTTGTCTCTGACTTTTGTTAAATAAATGTAAAATCTATTTTGTTAATAATTAAAAAACTTAAACTCTGCATTTGTATAAATTAATTATAAAAGATATTGTGATGGAAATTGGCAGAGAAATAAAAAAATAAAATTTCTTAAACTTTCCCTGTACTTTTATGCCACGGTGAAACAGAATAATGGATTCTAGACATACATTGTCCGTTCAATGTTACCTGAAATATTTGCAATAGTGGTATAATACTGAATTCTGAAAACAGTCTATAACGCAGAGCTTCTTTAATGTGATAAAACATTATGTTTTGAGGTGCAAAATAGTTAATTCCACCTTTCTAAACTTTATCTGAACAGCTCACACAGTTCAGATAAACAGTGGCCTCATAATGTCCATAATTTCAATAACGAACCATGTTATAACAATAATAAGCACTGGTGGACACCCAGTGTCCCTACCATCAGTAAAAATAAAACTAAAATATATTAAAATAAACCACTTTTCCTTGGCAAAAAGAATAAAAATACTAAAAAATGTGCCTCAAACCTCTCAAATTTTTGCTGCACAGTTCATGCTGTGGGACACAACAGAACTATACAACTGGTTCAAATGCCCAAATAAAAAAGTCTTTCAGCCAGAAAGAAAAAAACATGTAAAGTAAACGTCCAGATTATTATATTGCTTTTACGTTTTCCCAGTTAAAAACTAAAAGACTGATATTCATAGCAGCAACTTCATGAGTATTGTTTTTTTTTTATATTAGCAAGTTGTCTAAACTACCCCAAGAGTAGATTTAAATTGCACAATACTCCACTTGGAGCAGCATTTTCAAGTTCAAACACAGTGTGTGGTGTTGGACTCGCTATTGAGCAAAATTAGACTAAGTCAATAGTTTTTTCAGGTTTTACTGGAATAAGAAAAAAAAGAATGAATGATTCCATGGTTTCATTAATGCCAGTAGTTACGACTATGTAGAACCTAAGGGTAGAAAACATGCCTGAAATATCCTTACCCATGCAACACAACATGAACCTTGACTAAACAATACCCATTCGTAGACATGTATTAGTGATCTGAAAGGGAACTGCTTTTATAAAAGCAGAGCTGACAAACATAGGCGTTTCTTGGCAGCAGATTATATGTGATTAGCCATAAAATGGTTAATGTTGCATTGCACTTGTAATATTATTTTGATATTCTCCTTGCTGTATTTTTGGGTTATAACTGCTACGGAGCCTAACAACATGCAGTGCATCTTTCAGAAGGTGTGTTCTGATGTCTCCACAGTAAGTACCATATTCACACAACAGTAATAGGCCTCTTTTAGCTAAAAGGATAAAAACGTTCAGTGCTGTCAGTCAATCCCTGTGCTAAATACTCCCAACTGCTTGTAGTAAAAGCATGTAAATGCAAACTAAACGAGACTCTAATAAAAGGACAGACTGTTTACTTTTCAGAGTAAACCTTTGCCGTCTCTTATCTTTGTGAGTCAGCGTGTCATGTGATGAAGCGGTAATAAAGGCGCCCATCTTGGAAGCTGTATTCCTGACCGATGTGCTGGAGGACGCCGCCTTGCTGTAGCTGCGTCCCGTAAAGAACTGCCTCGCCACGGTCCTGGGCCAAACCAACCTGCTGCAGCCAGTCCACCAATTCACAGCCAAGAAAACAGTCCACAGTTGAACTTTTCCCACACCTGGTGGTGAACAGGACAGGAGGAGAAACAGATGAGGAGGAGACCAAGAACCCACTGACACCAGTGTTATGTAATTCTCACAATGCCTCTCACACATGGAATCACAGAAGTGAACTCATTCAACTCTCTGGAAACCCCTGTAAAAGCATCACTTCAAGCACATTTGTGTCTTCAAGCCCATTATTTTATTTTTTTCCAAGAAATATATAATCACACATCAAAGGGTTCACAATGTAAAGGGCAGGGTCCTGCACCGTAGTTTGAGAAGTTTAACTCAGGGGTCCTAGAAGAAATATAAAAATATTATCTTTTCACTTATTTGGATTTTTTTCTCATTCATTGAGTAGTTTGTGCACATTAGTGCAACAACTACTAACAATTTGTATTGTCACTGTGTGTCAATTTTATTTTTTGTCCATTATTATCCCTACTGAATCAGAAAAAGCTGATTAGCCAGTAGGTTTTTGTTCTTTTCTTTACTTTTTAGCTTCCATCTAAACATCTGTTACTCACCTCCTCTTCTTAACAATGTCATGCAAACACTGCTCCTTGTGATATTTTGTGAACCTGTTGCAGGTCATTCTGATGTGATCAGGTAGATCACACTGGACCTGGTCTTCCTGCCTTTTTCCGTACCACAGCACGTACAACCTGAAGTTTATTTAGGAAAAAAACAAAATCCTAATGAAACCCATTGAAACGTACAGATCAGAAAATATTGTATTAAAGGTTGGTTTTTTTTTTTTTTACCTCTTTTTAAATGGTAATAAAATCAAATGTTTATCCAGACCAAAGAGAGCAAATGACAGCAAACCCTGGCAACAGAGGACATAAGACAATTATAACATTGACATAATCCTAACATTAGAAACAGTGCCAATTTGTCCTCATTTGGTGGTACATGCCCTGAGAACCAACCTGTCCATAGTTGGCCACGGCACAAAAGAACTGCAGCTCCAGGTACAGTCTACCGGGGACCTGGTTAAAAAACAACCAAAGGCAGCTGGACAGGTTCTGTCAAAACAAGAGCAGCAAAGTTTCAATTTCAATTTCTTTACCTCAATGAAAAGAATACATTTAAGACTTTAAAACATGGTCAAACTGAAATCTGTCTTTTATTAAAACCCTTCCTTGAAGGGTATAAGTGTGTCCCTCAAGTTTTTTGAAGGTCTTCTCGTACTCCCGCGCTAAGCGAAGGGTATCCGTCCCGAAGTGTGTGGTGACATGTCAATCTATTTTATACGTGGTCCCCCAGTAGGGCATGTATCATATAATAAACTGATATTGTGAAGACACTGAGAAAAGACAGCTTTCTTTCTGTCTTTTCTGTCTAAACAAATGTGAATTCTAAAGTAGTGTTTGTACTCACAGCCAGCAGACTGATGATCAGAAGCAGACACAGGAGCACGTGACGGGCCACCTGTCTGTCTGCGGTCTGTTGCAGCTCTTCCACTTTGACAAGGAGACACTCTGTGGACTCACATCTAATATCACACTCTCCTGAGGGGGCAGCAGAACACAAAAGCAAATGGGAAATTAGTCTTTTTTACAATGAAATACACAGTGTTTGGTATTCAATGTATGTCAATTATTGACACATTACCTGTAAGTGTGGTGGGTGTGTTGTTTAAACTTGTGCTAATAATCATGTCGGGCATGGGCTGGGCTGGAGCACAGTCACAGATGAGGCATGCTGATAAAGAGAGGAAATAAAGATGTGAGCTACAAAAATGGATTGGCAAAAATTAATCCTGGTAAATTGGAAGATCAATACTTCTGTTGAGCTCCGCTGATGTGGCGTCTGGTTCAATCACTGCCTGGTCAGGTGGGTCAACATCAGCTATGAGATGTTCTGTGGGTTCACACATGTCTTCTGCCCCAGTTTGATCATTCTGGGTCCAACTTCCTCTACTGAGGCACACCAGCGAGCTTCCTCCCAGCAGTATGCTGAGGCCAGCTATGACCACGGTGCAGATGATCTGTCCATAAGCACAAAAGCAGCTGGTTTACCCCCTGTATGCTGATTTTTTAAATTATTTAATATAATTTAGTGCCATTACCTGTGGTTTACCATAAAAGAAGGAGGAATCAATAGTGTCAGACATTTTTCCTCCAAAAATTAGCAACACTGCGGTAGTTAAGGCAGGAACCCTGTAAACAATTTGTGAAATAGATCAATATAAAATACTGAAAAATATAGAAACTACAAAAATAACTAAGAAACTAGAAACTAGACACCACTTCAGCCAAATCAAGGTGGAGAGGTTTAGATGGTTTCAAAGATGAAGAATTTAGTTTCATTTCTCTTTTCACTGATATTTTGAGCGACTTACCCCCAGCCCACTATAACAAACACGCCAGGAGAGACTTTCAGATCCTCAAACTTCCTCATCAGGGCCAGTGACAGTGCAAGTAGAGCTGAAGGGAAAAAAGAGACGTTATAGCACAGACGTCAACAATATTAACAAGGGTAGAGAGCTAAGTATGAGAGGGTGATGTAGTAAATGAAGAAACCAGTTGATACACTGTACCTGGCCAGACAAAGCTGCTGTAGAGTGAGGTGCACAGTAACATGAAAGTAAGCACCTGACCAATGAAGTTGTTTCCCTTCACAACAAAGTTCCACAAGATCATCCCAATACAGGTGAGGAACTGGGGGGAAAATACAAATAACCCTGAGCACAAAGAACAACAACATTTACCTAAGTATGGGTTGTGTCAATGTTAGCTCACCTGGGCTAAGAACAGGTTGATGGTGAACATGTGAGGAAGCCTTTTAAGTTTCTTATTTAGAAACATCACTGCAATCGTCCAAACCTGTCAACAGAGAAAGAGGTGGTGAAAACACAGACAGACTTATTATGTAAAACCAAAAAATACATGATGTTTTAATAATAACAATAATAATTATTATCAACAGGTTGCTCTCTTATGATGCATACAAAGTGTTGGCCCTTGGAAGGATTTAGATATTTTTGTTCTTACCCAAATAGCAGACTTTAATATACTTTGTTAATGAACAGACTAATAATCATCCTCTCTTCCTGTATCTGCTGACAAGTCCATCTGTCCAACACTTCTGTTGACTCACCAGTGCAACTAAGCTGACAATGCTTATGTTAAAGCTGACGTTCTGCAGTGAATTCATCACAAGTTTGGGGTCCATCCACGGGATGGTGAGCAGCCAGGCAGAGACGTACATGATAGGAGCTGAGAGGAAGGTGCAGACCACCAACCCTGAGGTCACCTGTCAAACAACCACATGTGGAGTGAGTTACAGAAAGAAAAGGAGATAAAGTCAAATTCGGTCGCATGGACTCACAACTTCCAGCTCGGTGCTGTAGTAGACAGCATAGATGGCCACACTGGGTGCAGTGGGAAACACTCCGTAGAGGAAGGCGTAGTTGGACAGACTTGAGTGGTTGGAAGAGCTGCTGCTGCTGCTGTTATTGTTGTCTAGCAGTTCCACCATGTCTTTGCAAATGAGGGGCATTAGCAGCCTAAAAGAGAAATTGTCTTTGTTTGAATTGATGGGATCAGCAGAGGACTGAAAACTTGTATTGTTGACGAAATCAGATCTGTTCTCACATTGTTCATGTTTTGTTTGATTTACAACTTTTGTTTATATTCTCTATCAGAGAGAAGGTAAATGACTTAAAGTGGTGACACATCTGTCTGGGATTTCTGAAATAAACACCCCCCTTAGCATCGCACTGCGCCCCCCAGGGGGGCCCGCCCCACTAATTGAGACTGAGCACTGAAGTTCTTGTTAAAAGACATAGACAAACGAGGAACTAACAACATATGTATGTTCTGAGAGTTTGACATGACTTCTCTATTGGAGCAGTTCATTACAAATACAGCAAAACCACAGCTTGAACTCAACATTAGGAGGTTTGGTTTGTAAAGTCACTCTCTTCTGGGACATCTCCAATGACATCCCTGTGGTAAAACAGCTGTGGTGTGGGAAAGGTTTGAGTCACTGACCAGTACAAAACAACATGTTGGCTATTCCATCTCAATAGAGCAGACCTGCTGCTGTCTCTTACTCTCTACACTCTCATTAACACATTAACAAAACCAGCAAAGTCATCAAGATCGACCACAAGTCAAAAACAACTCTTCGTGTACTTACAGTTTTGCAGTAATGAGCAGTATCAGTGTGACCACTGTGGACCTGGTGAGTTTTCTTAAATGTCCCACCATCGTCAGACCCAGGTAGAACAAAGCGGCTCCACTGAAAGAGTTGGCCAGACCGTCCACAAACCCGGCCATGAAGGAGGGAATGGACTGTTGCAGCAGGAAGTGGGCCACGAGCCCGATGACAACCATAAACACTATTGGGTTCTTTACAACCTGTAAAACTACAAGTCCCACAATCAGCAGTTTGCTCTGCTGAGGATTTTCCTGGTTCTTCCACTTCTGGACCTCACACAGGGCGAAGCCAATGGGATTCAGGAGCATCAAGGACACGGGCGCAACCAGGTAGATGTACTGCATGTACTGTGGGTACGTGTTCTTGTACAAGGCCTCCACTGTCGATTTAAATACATATATATTAGTGTCTTAAGATACCAACATACTGAGTTAACATAAATATAAAAAACAAACAAACACTGAAATAAATGTTTTCCTTCTTTACAAAAAAATATACAGGAACAACTGTACTCTGACTCAATGGGTTAACAAATCCTTTTAGAATATTGTCAAATTAAATTTTGTAAATATCTAAATATATATATCGTTCTCTAAATGAGGGATTTTTGTTCTGGATAAAGTAAACAACGTACTCCAATTTGTGCTGTTCATATTATTTTAAATTAAATCAAATACCAACAATAAATATTTTCTTTTGTGGTTATACAAGTTGTCATAAGGGTGTGGTAAATTACTTTAATTAAAACACAATAAAGAAAATTAGATTAACATACAATTATCTATTCTTAAATCATCATGAGTTGTGTTAGAAATACTATAGTAACTGTAATGATTTAATCTTCTCACTTGGCCTCATTACTCTCTGCAAGAACCACAACACACTAATGGCAGCCATGATAAGGAGTGTGTGAGTCAGAGATAATCAACAGCAATGAAGTGAGCGAACCTTACACAACTGTTCAGAGAAGGTAAAAGAGTTTTGTTTGGCAGTTGGAAATAAAATGTTTTCTGTAAAATGTTTCCTTGACGGTGACATGGATGACATGGTATCTCCATCGACAACTGATTAGACCAGGGGTCTCAAACTCAAATAAGTCAATAGCCACCAGCCACTAGAAGGGCTGTGTCAACTTTCAGTGTTCATACAAAAGAAATTTTCCCGGAGATTCTGTGTAATACAACACTGAACCAGAAGGAGGCTATGGATCGGGGTTTTGAGAACTAGAGGATTTACTGTAAAACGTGGAGAACAAATCTATAAAATATTATTATAAATTCAACTTTCACATCAAGGTGTGGTCCACAAAATATCATTCCAAGGGCTGCAAATGGCCCACGGGCTGCGAGTTTGAGGCCCCTGGTTTAGTCAATAGAGATACGTGACACCATTGGAACAGTTGTATCAGGTGTTGCTCAAATGTAGGTTACAAAACCATTTGTTGTTTTTAGTTTTTCCCCAAAGTCCCCAAAAAAACATGTTGAAATAATTGTGCTGCAAGAGGATATGGTAGGATACAGGAGGCAGAGTGGGTGGTAGCCCCACCTTTGTTGTTCTTACCTATTGGAAATCCCAGGGCAAAGTCGTTGCTTTGTGTTGCAAATATGGAGAAGAGCCCAGCTTTACTGTACCGACTCTCAGGACTGGCAACTACCAGTGTCAGGACGCAGACCAGGAAAAATACAGACACTTTGGCGATGAGGATGCTCCAGAGAAAAGGCCAAATCACATCCTCAAAATTCAGCAGCACCATGTTCTTAAAGAGCAGCGCCGGGAGGGCAAAGTTGGACACGAAATTTCCCAATCCTTTGGCCTGGGTGGATGTGATGATGTTTGCCCTGCCTGCGATATATCCACACAGGATTATCCCAAAGCACTGCAGCAGTGCTGGGAACAGCTTGTCAATGGACATGCTGGAGGACGGAGAAGCAGGGTCCTGGTCTCCCACCTGCTCTTCATAGGAGAAGTTGAAGCTCTGTGTCATCATGGTGATGGTGTTTTCTTCAGCCTTTCTTCGTGGTCATGATAATGACACTGATGACGAAGGGGAAAATGTGCGGTTAAGAAACAGAGTCATTGGATGACTTGTAATAAACAAATATATTAACACATATCGTGAACAAATGGTGTTGAGATAAAGGTCGTTTTGACATGAGTGTGGCAGAATAAACAGATATTACTAACAACAACACTCCCGCACCTCCATGTTTAATTTATCAGTGAACTTCGAACTTCAACCAAGCCCTGTCACTTTCATTGAAATGAAGAGTTTAACTAAATAAAATCAAATAATGTCACTTATTCAACAGGGTGTAGTTACTCACAGTTTACAGATTAATTACTAAAATGCTCCTCACCTGCCTTCTCCTGCTCCTGCTGCTGCTGCTGCTGCTGCTGTGTCCTTCTGCCGCTTCACATCACTGTCGGCTGGCATTAATGGGAGCTAACAGCTAGCACGCTTGCTAAAATTAGAAAACACGTGACACAGCCGTGAAGAATGGCAGCTGACAAACGCTACCACTGACATTATTGAGGAGCTACGGCTTCTATTCTGTGACTAAACAGGCTCTTTCACACATACGGCCAGCGGCGGCTTTCGTAACACATGTTTTGTAAACGTATTTGGCCAGTGGCGTAAACGCAAGGGGGCGTGGTCAACACGACGCAGAGGCGCAGTCTCCTGTCAATGTCACGTGACGCGAACGAACGTTAAAAGAGAAAATATATGCCCGCGAGATTTTTTATTTACGTAAAATTATATTTATGTTTTCATAAAATAAGGAAATATTCAAACGCGTAAAGAACTTCACGAAAATACAATATAAGCGAGTGAGAAGGAAGTGAGAACACCCTTTAATTCAGAATGTTGCGATTTTTTTTATATATTAAGCTAAAACAAGCAACAGCAGTGGCTAAAACAAGAAGTGGAAATAAAAATTAAGTACACATTTCTTTTAATCATTTATTTTATTTTTATTTATTGAGGTTGAAATTGCATTTTTTTTTAAGTGGGTCCCTGGAAATTAAAATAAAAAGAGCAGAGGAGCACAGGAGTTTAGATATTTATGATTAGCTGTCATGTCAACTAATCTAAATAAACTAGTCAAACAGTGACCAGGCGATTAGCAAATAATCAGATGGCAAAGTAAACAGTAGACTATAATTCAGACAACTGGTGTTTAGTACAGAAACAAAACTGTCCTCATGTCAGAGACAAGAGTGAATAAATCATATATAAGGAACACATGTATCTGCGCACACATAATAATAATATCCAAACAATATACTATATGAAATCCAATATTAGCTTATTGAAACAAGAGGAAAACAAGAGGAGGAGGATTGTTCCCTTTTGGTATATCAAGGAAAGGCATACTTATTATAATATTTAATTGTACTCAAAAAGTAAAGTCAGTAAAACTATGATATATAACGAGGTGATGTTTTTGGATATTTGATTATACAACAGTAGCTTATCTGAAACACAAAACAAAATACAAACAACACAGTTCTCTGCTCTGTGTATGAAGCAAAAATACTCACTGAGGCCATTGGCTGGTCATTGGATGGAGGGACAGACAGTGGTAAAATATGATATGTTGTAAACTGACCAACAAAGTGGACAGAGGTCTTTAGAGCATGCTCAGCTCAATAAGACGCCCTGCAAACACCCCTAAAGTACCAAAAAGACACACAGCCATGAAGACACACAGCAGGATGTGGTCCAACACCATGGCCACGAACTTCCACTCCTCAGCAGCCTGGATAAACCAACGAATGACAGGGCACAGTGGTCAGAAACAAAGGACCAATAATCGATAGCATCATGGTCGATTTTCTCAGACTCATTACATTGTTTGATTCCTCATCAGATTTCATGGTTTCTGCGATGTATTTCACTCCTTCAATGGCACTGCGAACGTCAGGGTTCTTGGTGATGGGTGACTGGTACGGGACAGTGGAGATCTGGTTGCCGGAAATGTCAGAGATGTCCATGTCCGGACCGTAGAGGCTTTTAATCTGCTTTTCTTTGCTTGGACGCTTCATGGTGGAGAAGAACATGATGTTGGGGATGGTTTCAATGAAGACCTGCACAAATCGACAAGATAGATATATTTAAAAAACATACGTTCGGGTACAGCATGTATTCTGTGGTTTTGCCACTAGATGTCAGTGTAAAACAGCGTGGGAAGTTTGAAAGCAGTTTGAAATACTACAATTATTTGTATATAGGAGGAAATAATTATTATTTCCTATATTCTTAGGACACGTGACTTGTAAACGATTATAAGGTGTTGATTTTGGTGTCTTGTTGAATAATACCAAAAAAAAAATTCAAAACAAACCTCCCCTGCAGTACCTTAGATGTGAACCTGGGGTCGTTCTAGACCCACTCTACACTGAAATATACGGTAGTGTACTGTCCTGTAGTCCTTTCACTCTTCAGTGAAATCATAAGTCATTATTTGTCCTCACCTTGCGAACCCAGTCAGGCATAGTGTGGGTGCTTGGAGAGCGATGGTGGGTATTGATGACAATGACAGTGATGATGATGGAGGCAATGACAAAGACCATGGTGAAAAGCATGTATTTTCCAATGAGCGGCACAGCACTGGAGGTGGAGGGGATGAGCTCCACAATGACCAGCAGGAAGACAGTCAGAGAGAGTAAGACAGAGATGCTGAGAGTCATCTTCTCTCCTGAAAGAAAAAAAAGAAAACATATCATTAGCACCACTGCCAATGGAAATACTACCGATAAATATATATATCTGTCTGTCTGCCCCTAACATGTATATGGTATATATACCATATATTTATACATACACATGTATAAATATATGGTATAAATATACATATATATTTATTTGAATGTTCTGGCCCACTTCAGCTGTAGTAAGTTGGCTCTAAAGGAGATTTGGCGCTCACTTCTTTTATCAGTTCTCCACTTTCCTGTCAGCGACCATATCACAAACAGGCTTCCAGTGATGTATTATACATTAAAGAGCACTGCCACTTTAAGACACGGCAGCACAGAGGGACTCTGGGTAATGAGGCAGACCCACTCACTGGGAACAAGGACAGATGTGCACAAGGGAGGGACGATGGGGGACGACTGAGACTGACAGGTACCATGAAAGACCAGGAGTGTTCAACACGCTGCTGATAAATGTCAACATCAACATGGACAATAACAGAGTGAACGCTGGGCTGCAGTTTACTGTAGATTCTAACAGCTTTTGACAGTTGGCTTGTTCTCATTATGCAGGTGTTTTGCATGTTTTCTCTAAATAACATGGACAGGACGCCATTCTACTAGTCTGAATAAACAAATCAGCGGGTGATAAAGAAGTTCTATGATCAGTGATAGAGATGCAAATATTCTCACTCTTTTTTCTCTGTATTTTATACTATAATATTTTTCAAAAAATCTAAATCACAAAAATTTATTGAATGTTCTTAATAACTGAGACTATAGACTAACCAGAGTCAGTTGGGAGATAGAAGACCAGGCCGGTCAGGAAGGAGAAGAGCATGCAGGGGATGATGACGTTGACGATGAAGTAGAGTGGAAGCCTCAGCATCAGGAAGTGGTAGGTGATGTCCAGGTACGGAGTGTCTGGGCAGCAGGCGTAAAACACCCAGTGTTTCCAGCTACGGAAGTCCTTCATCACCCACTCCCCACTTTCCATGAAGTTGCTGAGATCGGGTTTGTCGCTGTCCTGGAGCAAAAACACATAATAAACTAAGTGTAGTAAGGACAGACAATTGAAGTGCGGAAAGAGGGATAGAACGAGTTGCATTGTGTTTTTGCAGATTTAGAAAAGGTCTATGAAAGGGTTCCAAAGGAGGAATGGTGGTTTTGTATGAGGAAGTCGGGAGTGGCAGAGAAGTATGATAGATTGGTGCAGGTTATGTATGAGAACAGAACAACAGTGGTGAGATGTGCTGTTGGAAGGACAGAAGACTTAGAGTTGGAGGTTGGACTGCATCAAGAATCGGTCCTGAGCCCCTTATTCTTTGACTTGGTGATGGACAGATTGACAGATGAGGTCAGACAGGAGTCTCTATGGACGATGGATGTTTTCAGATGACATTGTGATCTTCAGTGAGAGTAGGCAACAACTAGAAGAGAACCTAGAGAGGTGGAGGTTTGGACTATAGAGAAGAGGAATGAAGGTCAGACGTAACAAAACAGTATATATGTGTGAATGAGAGGAGGAACAGTGGAATGGTGAGAGTGGAGATTCTCTTTAGGAGAGACAAGGATGGACAAGACCAGGAATGAGGTGATTAGAGGAACAACACAGACAGGAAGGTTTGGAGAAAAAGCTAGAGGTTGAAATGGTTTGGACATGGTCAGAGGAGGGACAGTGGATAAATTGGTAGAAGAATGATCCTAGAGATGGAGCTACCAGGTAGGAGACAAAGAGGAGATTGATGGATGCATTATTGAGGAGATGGAGGTGGAAGGTGTTAGAGTTGAAGATGAAGAAGACAAGGTTCCCACACAAGCTGGGAACAATAGAAAACTATGTTTTTTTTTATAAATTGTAACATGAAACATGTTTTTCCTCTTAGAAAAAAGATTTACAGGATTGATGACCACCAGGTTTCCATCGTAGGTCCAGGTGCCCAGCTTCATGCTGCAGTTCTGGAGGTCGAAGGGAAAGTGCAGCACGATGATTTCACAGTAGCTCTTGAAGATGGCAGGAGGGTTCCAGGTGATGGTCCCAGTGTACTCCAGCAGCACTTTGGTCTCATGTACAATGGCAAAGTCTCCATCAGCACTGGAGACACAGACCGGAAGGACAACATGGACGGAAATGGACAGTCAAAAGCTGCAGGCAGAGATCATGATGGTCAGTGGAGGGAACTCTGATCTTTTTAATGCCACCGTAATCCTCGGGGTTCCACTGTAAGTTCACATCTTTCCATTGCTGTGGAAACAAATACGGACGATCAGACGTGGACGAGCGGAGACAAGTGATGTCAGCACAGACACATTCTCTCAATATAATCAATTTATAATGTGGAATAATATAAAGCTATCCATCCATCATCCATCCATCCATCCATCCATCCACTCAACCAAACACCCACCCACCCAGCCATGCATCCATCCACCCAACAAGCCATCCATCCATCCATCCATCCAAACCACCCACCCACCCATCCAGTCAGCCAGCCAGCCAGCCACCCAATCATCCATCCATCCATCCATCCATCCATCCACCCAGCCATTCATCCATTCATACATACATCCACCCAACCATCCATCCATCCATCCATCCACTCAGGCACCCAACCCATCGCCCACCCCTCCATCCATCCATCCATCCATACACCCAACCAGCCAGCCATCCATCCATCCATCCATCCACCCACCCACCCATCCATCCATTCATCCATCCACCCATCCATCCACCCATCTATCTGTATATATTAAGATGATAGTAGATTTAATGACATGGATCAAACCTGTTTAAGTCGCACATTACTGCTGACGATCTGGTTGACCTCATCCTGTGGAAATACAGAGTGTATTCACACACTGATGGTAACATTAGTACTGAGTAAAGTACAGGTGGATGAGTACAGCAGGAGAACCCACCACACTGATGAGCTGGATGAGCTGAAGGCCCACAGTGACCACCACCGGCTCCTTGAAGTGTTTGACGGGTCGAACAACTTTGTTGTAACCAGTGAAGAGAGCTTTGACCAACCTTGTCTCATCCCAGGACGAGCATGCAAGACCTGGGACAAACAGGACATCATGTGTCAGGGGCAGCAGTCTCCACAACTGACACTCAAATCAGTCCTGGAACAGTTTACGCTGATATCTGGGGGTTCTTCTGTGTACAAGGGCAGCACTTGGGAGTTACTTAGGGCCCCTGCCACTAGGGGGCCATCGTCAAAAAACTTTTTTAAATCTTTTTTTGCTGTGTTCATGTATTAAGTATATGAAGCTAATGTACAAATAATAATTACCTGGTGAAACTGTATTCATATTTTTTTCAAACCTTATGTTACAGTGTTGACTGTCTATGTGAATGTGTTCCAGTGTAGGCTGAGTGGACTCTAAATCTGGCCCGGTTACATCCCCTCATGTCATGGCTCGCCCGCACACAAGGTGTTAATAGAGATATTCTTACACTCTTTCCACCAGCCACGGTCAGAGGATCTGACTTCCTACTCTGCAGGTGACTTTGGACTCAAGGTCATTTTAACAAAAACAACAACACATTCCAAAACACAATTTTTAAACAGACACACACAGGTAAATAATTAAGAGCAAAAAGAAATCACACATGTATAACAGAGATAAAAAAAAATACACATTACAACTTTGTTGGATGCTTTTCCTCAGGTTAAGTGCTGATTAATCAAATATCAATGAAATCAAATCATTATTTTCTGCGTCCTTTAAATTGCATGAAACAATAAAACCCAACGATAAAAAAAAAACAACAAAAAGAATGAAAACACAGCTAAGATGCATCATTTGACATAAACATCTGAGGTTCAGTCCTCACCTGCCAGACTGAGGAGTTGAAGAAGAACGAAGAGAGAACTCATTGTCATCAATGAATTCAGGCAGAGACGATGACCACCTGACAGTGGAGGAGTTCTGACCTGCCTAAAACATTCCTTCAGCACCGACCTTCTTTCAGACTGACTCTCCAACAGCAGCCTCTCCGTTGGCAGCCCTGATGTTTATGTATGAATGTGGACGTGAGTGAGCAGCTGCCAATGCTTGTCATCTGAGAGGGTGACATTCTTTGTCATCTGTTCGTAGATTGTCATTCCACAATGATCCAGTACCGGAATATCCCAGTGCAAGATTTCTTCACAATACCAGTTGTTGTGGGTCTGGTGTAAAAATACTAATAATGTTTGTGCTGTGGGTACGACTAGTAATACAACATTTGATTATTATTATTTTCATCATCAGCATCACTATTATTTTATGTATTTATATATTTTTATTGTTATTTTTATTATTTATTATTATTTTAAGTTACTGTCAATATTTTAAAAAAATTCTAAGTAACATTGGGTGGGTTCTAAATGTATTATAATGTAATATATTATTATTATTTATGATTATATTGAAAATTTAGAAATAAAAACATTAAAATATAATCAAATAATTATATAAAATAAAAACAAATGATGATATATTTTAACAAAACATTATAAACCTATATCTGTTACTGCTTTAACTATATTATTATGGCTGATTTTGATTGAAAAAAAAGAGAGATTTAGTGTGTGTATTATTTCAAGATGATGGATTCTGTAATGTCCAGGGATGCTGCCCTCTACGTGCGTTTTCTCCTGTGTGACATTGTTAATTATATTAAATTTGCATCACCCTTCCTGCAAAAAGCTACATTTTACAGAAATAATAAATAATTAAAACAGAATGTCACATATCTGTGGGTCCCCATGGTCCCAGGTGTTATTACCCACACCCCCGTCCTCTGCTCCGCCCTGCCCAGTTCGGCCCAGCTCAGCCCCTCCCCTTCAGGTCTGTGGGTCAGGCAACTCAATTTCCTCACATCCCCGATCCGTTCAATCAACCAGTCACTCAAGCGCAGGCCTCATTCATCTCACTTAGAGACAAATGAGCATTTTGGCAATGTTGGAATTAGGGGAGATTTGTCTCACCTCCATCACCTCTTCCTATTTTGTTCCATATAAACAGCCTTTTACTGTGATTCACCCTTTCAAAGCTGTCACAAAGCTGTTACCACCAGGGAAATGCTCAATGGGGCAGAATGAAGATGTTGATGCTACTACATCTGTATGACCAGGAAATAATGTTTCTTTGACTCAAATAAGACAAGATAATAAGATAATAAGATTACAATTTCAGTCCATTACAAAATATAAACATTTTTGTTCTGCTTTTTTACCACCATTGCAAAGCTTTTTACAAGGAAGCAATAATGGTCTTTACGAGCAATAAAAAAAAAAAAAAAAAACCTTTGTTTTGCTCACAGCTGCTGTGAGATTCTAAGGCTGAACAAACAAGAAGACATTTGAAACGTATTCCCATCTGCAGTGATCAGAGAGGGAGGAGGAACGGCCAACGAAAGGTCATTGATCCCGTGGATCAGAGCTTTTCCAATTCAGTTTCATTACTCTAAATAGGACGCACTCACCACAGAATTCATCCAGCGGACACTAATCCACCAAGCTGTTATCACGGATATCAGCTGACTGAAGCGCAATATCTTTATTGGCACGGTTTACCTTTTCTCCACAGTCAATACCCAATGAAGACAAAAGTATAGCGTGTTTAAGATTGTGGCTAATGGTTGGGGTGTAGGGTGGGAGGTGCTGGGAGGCTAAACGGTTGACTGAAAAACCAATTTTGCCCCACAATCAGCAGAGACGAGAGCGAATTCAGCTCACATTAAGTCAGTGTGATGTGGTCGCACAGCCGTATCAATTAAATGTCAAGCAGCGATCGCTTCACGGAGGCTTCCAGGGTTAAGATGGAAGACGACGCTTCAGGTAAACAAAAGACCGAGACTCTTGTGACACCAGGTTTGTGTCAGAAAACTATAGGTAAAATACTGTACTAGTCTTCGTTTCAGCTGTAATACTGTAGAAGGCAACTGTGATCGTGATATTATTAATAGTTGTGCATAAACAGGTCTTGGAAATTGGATGAAAAGGGAATACATGGTGGAATCAACTGCATAAATAATAGCTGACATCGTTTGCACTCATATCCAGTAATTAACAGACTCCCTAGTGCTACAGTACTTTGCCTGAGGAAGTGTGTGTTTGGCTGTAATCACACATTGAATTACTGTGAGCGATGTGCTCTAAGGGGGTTATTTTCATCCATATGATGTGTGTCTTCCAGGCACGTTGAAAAAGCATCATAAATCTGTTTTTTATGACCATAAAAATGACAAGTTCAGCATCATTTCCTGATGATGCCGTCTCTTGGTATAGGCAAGTGCTGAGCTTACTGAAAAGAGCCGACCGCCCAAACCAGGAGTCGTTTTTGCCGAGGATGGAACCCTGGAGATGCACACCAAAGACCTACATCTACAGTAAAATAAATAATAAATAAAATTAAAAAAATTATCAAAACTAACATTTTCAAGCAAAGAACCGACATGAAAACTAATTTTTGGAGATGATGTTCATCAAGCCTTTTTTTTTTTTTGGGAAGTTTTTTTTCTTCGCATTTTACGCATTACCTTAGTGAGCGGGGGCAGCCTGCCGAGCCAGCGCCTGGGGAGCAATGTGTGGGTGACAATACCATGCCCAGGGCACCTCAGTGGTAACTTGGCAGTGGGGGATTTGAACCAGGGGCCTTGTACATCCAAATCCGTTTCCTTAACCACTAGGCCACCAACTGCCCCAATTGCCCTTTTTCCCACTAATGTGATAATATTCTCTGTTCTGGGATATCACTACACAAACAGAAGGCATCACACCTTTGACATGAGAAACTGCGGCTAAATGTTCACATCACAAGTCACAAAACATTTTAGTTTACAGAAAGGTTTAATAAATTAAAAGGATTATGCACAAGTTTGTACAAAATCATTACATTTAAAAAAATTAGGTTCACAGACAGGGCTGTTTTAAGACAATAGAAATGTTACAGTCAGGAAAAAGTACCAGAGTTTGTTTAGATATAGGAAAGACGCGATCCACTAAGAAATCCAAGTTACATAAAAACAGCTGAGGAGATTAAAAAAAAATACAGCATCATAAAAATGATCCCAGAAAAAAAAAAATCAGTAGCTTATTCTTTTCAGGTTCACAGAAATCATTGCACAGAGGCAGCTGGGAATGTGGGATCACCACCACTAGACACAGGACGAAAAGAAAGTAAAAAAAAATCACAGCAATCTAAAACCATGCTGGGTCACAACTACGGAGAAAACTAAGACGTGGCAACCATGCAGCTGAGGAGTCAGTGCTGAGAAATCCCCCGACAAAAATGGGGAGACAGAGAAGAGTACGTACAAGTGAAGGGAACATCTGTCCACGCCCATCTGTCCTCGGGTTTGGACCGACGTTAGATCAGCACTGGTCCATACACAGGGCGTTTAGAAAACGTATCAGTACAAAGAGAAGAGAACGATTAGAGAAGTGTTCTATCAAAAGTCCCGCCCTGTGTTCAGAACAACACGTCCTCCTTCTTAATCAGCATCTCCACCACCTGCCTCTGGTAGCGGATGTCGTTGAGTGCTGTTATGGCGTCGGCGTCCGGTGCACGCATGAGGGTTGGACCAAAGACGATGGCCAGGTTCTCTGCGTTCATCAGGTTGAACTTTTCATTCTGTGTCACCCTGCGCACAGACAAAATCAACGGAAATATAAATATATATATTAAATATATAATTTTCATTTTTCATACAAGGACAATGCAGCTGTAGCAGAAGATTCCAGAGAACCCCATAAATCACCGGTCATTTAAATAAAGAAACAACAGTAACAGTTGGAATACATCAGGGTACTGTAACTGTAGACATAAGATTCTCTTTAGGAGAGAATCTACAAGGATGGACAGGATCAGGAATTAGAGGGACAACACAGACAGGAAGGTTTGGAGAAAAAGCTAAGGAAGACAGATTGAGATGGTTTGGACATGTTCAGAGGAGGGACAGTGGATACAGTGGTAGGAGAATGATCATAAAAATGGAGCTACCAGGTAGGAGACAAAGAGGAGATTGATGGATGCAGTGAGGGAGGACATGGAGGTAGTTGGAGTCAGAGTAGAAGATACAGAGGACAGGGGGAGATGGAAAATGTTGATTTGCTGTGTCAAAAGGGACAAGCTGAAAGGAAAAAAAAAGGACAAAGGATTGATGGAAGGACATCTGGGGAACAGCTACGTTGGGGATACTTTAGACCAGGGGTGTCCACACTTTTTTGTCTTGTGAGCTACTTTTCAAATGATCAGGCTGGAGTGATCTACCTAGATTGAAACATCTAAATACATTGACCTATATAAACTGGATATCTGACTCTCTACATGTTACATATATGTTACACTGTCTGACTCAATACCTACACTATATGATTCTCACTTTAGCCCAATAATAAGAATTTAGAAATACTATTTTATTCCTAGTTTTATTTATTATTATTGTTTTATGTTATCAGTGTGTTTTATTAACACTCCTTTGGAGATCTACTGGTAGATACTGATCTTCCTATTGGACACCCCTGCTGTAGATGTGGTGTTGTGAAACATAAGCATCTCCAGATGAAGTCTGCGTCGACCTTATCCGTGTAACCCACTACAACATACAGTCTGCAGTTTTCTTCACTGTCTTAAACAGATTTTAAACTGTGATCCTCACCTTTTCAAATGTGCCATGAGGTACCTGAGAGTTTCACTGTGTGACGGCGGCAGCAAAGATAGAGCTTCGCGGAAAGCTTCGAGCTTCTTCTCTGGGTCGGTGATCTCTGAGAAAGGGGACATGAGCTGTGGTCAGAAACACACTGTGTGTGACCTCACAGGATGTGAGGAAATCAATGTAAGGATTATCTATGACGTAAGACTAGCTGGTCCAGATGAGGACATGTGAAGAGGGCAGGCTACTGGGTGTGAAGATTAACTCTGTGGAAAAGTAGACTTTCAGTTGCTCCGACTTACTGGCAGCCTCGATGAACCTGGGGTAAGCATCGTATGAGATTACAGGAACAGGTAAATCCCTGAGGTAGAGTTTGAGCGCGCCCGTGATGATATTGATGTCTTCATAGGCATTCACAGAGATGTCTGTCTTCTCGCCATCTGTGAGAGAGAGGGCGACAAGAGGAACATTGTCACGCTGTAAATATATCACCCACATCAGCACTTCTACAGCACAGAAACTGTGATACAGTGAACGCAAAAAAAGAAAAAAAAAATCCAGCTCCTGATCTGTATTTCTGCAGAGCAGCAGCTATCATCCCCCCGGCCTGTTTTCTTCTGACTTCCACTCAGTTATGCATGCCATCCAGAGAGAGCCATGGCCTAGTTGTGCTGGCAGACTGAACATCAGAGTGCTGTGAGCTGGAATGACACTCTGTCATGGATGATGTCCCACATGTGGATCTGGCGGGGTTTATTCGACCGCTGAAAGCATTTTTTTTTTTCCTGCACTTCACATTCACATGCACTGGGTCAAGACAGATTTACACTCACTCAGACCATGACTGAATCACAACAGTGTTAAAGTTTTTACCATCTGGGATGCAGGGTCCCTCAGGTCTCTGCTGTCTGTCAACAGTTTACAGCCGATATAAAGTGAATTACCAGTGGACAGAGATGGTTGTTTGTGCAGCAACTTTCAGACTACAGTGCATTTTATATAAGAATGTGACTAATGAACTTATTTCAGTGGCTGAAAATCACTATTTCCCAAAGAGAGTTCCCAGAGAAGAACATTTTTTTGGACAAAAACAGGAAACAGAGTCTGTAAATACAGAAAAGCGTGAGGATGACTATGGTTTAGAGCGTGCAAAGGACGCCCCATGATGGTAAATGTCAGCGCCAGAGCTTGACTAATGTTTTAGTGACGGTGAATGTTCTCAGCAGCAGCATGTCAGCTCAGTCCTAATCAAAGATCTAAATGTCAACCATATCAAGTGCACAAAATTAGCTTCTCCTTTCAGCTTGTCCCTTTTTTCAGGGGTTGCCTCAGCCAGTCAACATTTTCCATCTCCCCCTGTCCTCTGTATCTTCTACTCTGACTCCAACTACCTCCATGTCCTCTCTCACTGCATCCATCAATCTCCTCTTTGTCTCCTACCTGGTAGCTCCATCTCTAGGATCATTTTTCTCCCTCCTCTGAACATGTCCAAACCATCTCAATCTGGCTTCTCTAGCTTTTTCTCCAAACCTTCCTGTCTGTGTTGTCCCTCTAATCACCTCATTCCTGATCCTGTCCATCCTTGTCTTTCCTAAAGAGAACCTCAGCATCTTTATCTCCTCCACCTCCAGCTCTGTCTCCTACCTATTCCTCATGTCTCCAATCCATACATCATGGTCTCACAATTGTCCAGATGTGTATAAGAGACAGACTGTAGATTGTACCAGATTAGGAATAACTGAGATTTAAGGTCATTTATACAACATTTAAT
>JAFBJS010054604.1:87735-115557 GCA_016785265.1 Paraplagusia blochii | reverse complement strand
TCCCTCCTCTGAACATGTCCAAACCATCTCAATCTGTCTTCTCGTGCTTTTTCTCCAAACCTTCCTGTCTGTGTTGTCCCTCTTATCACCTCATTCCTGATCCTGTCCATCCTTGTCTTTCCTTAAGAGAACCTCAGCATCTTTATCTCCCCCACCTCCAGCTCTACCTCCTGTCTTCTACCTATTCCTAATGTCTCCAATCCATACATCATGGCTGGTCTCACAATTGTCCTGTAAACCTTTCCGGCCTGTGTTGTCCCCCTAATCAGCTCATTCCTGATCCTGTCCAACCTCTTCTTCTTCTCCTTTCGGCTTGTCCCTTTGTTTTAGGGGCTGCCACGGCGAGTCCACAATTTCCATCTCACCCTGTCCTTTGCATCCCCAACTCTAACTCCAACCACCTCCATTTCCTCTCTCACTGTCCGTCCTAGTGTACAAATTTATTTGTGATATAATTTTTATCTTCTTTTTCCCTTTGAACATCCATTATTTATGAAGCATCCCTATAATTGGACACGTAATTTGCAAGTGAGACCATAAAATTTTAATGAAAACAATTACTGCAGAGACGTTATACATCAATGGAGGTTTCATTCTGATTATTCATGAACATTTGTTTTCTGAAGCTTCTCCTGCATCACTGGCCTCCATACAGAACACACAGAAGTGTGTTTCCTTCAAGTCTACAGTAAAGCCGTACAGATGGACACTAATCCTTCACTAATGTGTCACTTTCTCAATAATCTTCAATGTTCTCTTCCCCGACAAGCGCTCAAAAGCACGCACTGTCAGTCACCGCGCTGCCAGCTGACAAATATACAACAGGGGACAAACCCACCTTTGTCAAACGCCGACTTGACCTCCTCCACCGAATCACTGAAGCCAGATATTCTGTAGAGGCCCTCGGACGTCAGTCCTGCAGGGAGAAACACGACACAGACAAAAGGCATGAGGACTGACATGTAGAAAAATCCCCTCTCCTGTGTCACCACGGGCAATTTAGAGAAAAATCCATTGGAGGATCTTAAATATGCATAAGAAAGTAGAGGATAAAATGTCAGCGTACGACGCAATGTCACTGGAGTGAGGGACAAGGGCAGACGCAAAACACTTTTCTGCATCAGTGCGTAAAAAAATAAAGACATAAATCATGCTACAGATGTGTGGGTGGGTGTGTGTGCTGGTGCGTGGGTGTGTGTGTGTGTTGGGGAAGACAATAAGGCAGCAATGAGTTTCCCACATTGTGGAGTGATTTAACTGAAATGCAATCAACAGAGGCAGCAGGAAACAGACTAATGTATTTCTCATTAGAGGTTTAAATTACCAGCAGCACTCATTAGTCTCCCAGTCAACACCCAAACAAACCACTGTAATCTTCCTGTAATAAACTCAATCTATGTGTGTAAATGTACAAGAAACCCAGAATTATCTAAAAAAAACTGCTGTAGTGTGAAAGTAATAAAATATTGAAATAAATGGAAAGAAAATATTTATTGGCAAATGAAAAAAAAAACAAAAACACCCTGAGCCTCTGGCTATTCTGGCCAACAAACACTGAGGTTATTATTAGGAAAGTCAATGTATTTTTGATAAATGGGTCTTTATTGATTGATCTGCAGTCGAGCAAAAACCAATAACCATTAACATATAGTGTTAATAACAGAATAATGTATTACCTAACAAACACTTATACATTTAGAGACCATTTGTTATAAAGGTTTCAAACTCAAATAAGTTGAAGGCCACCACCCACAGTATCATTTCACCGTGTCAGTTTTCAGTGTTGAATACAAAAGAAATCAGTTTCCCATAGATTCTGTGTAATACAACACTGAACCAGTAGGAGACTGTGGATCAGGGTTTTGAGAACTATAGGATTTACCATAAAATGTGAAGAACAAATCTATAAAATATTATTATAAATTCAACTTTCACATCAAGGTGGGGGCCGCAAAATATCGTTCCCAAGGCCACAAATGGCCCACGGGCCACGAGTTGGAGACCTCTGATTTATAAAATACAAAATAAACAATGAATATGAAATTGTTACCTAATAAAACAAAGACTGCATTCAAAAATAATTTATCAATAAAATCAGATTGGAAATAGCAGACGTTCAGATTCTAAACTGAACAGCATTATATTTTAGGAATAGGAACCGTACCTTTTCATTCATCTGAAATACTGCCCTGTTCTGGACGTACTTGATGATCATGACCCATCAGTTTAGCCACACTCTAGCTCAATTACTGTAAATCAGCTCAGAGGCTTTTACAACAACAGTCGTAAAGACTTATTATGATGAACGGTCCAATTTTTAAATGGAATTTTTACAGCTTTGGCCGTTTTAAGGTGATCATGTTTATTAAATAACAACATTAAAAATTTTTGCTTTTTCACTGCATTGAAGCAACGTTAATAGGACCTCTGAAAAAAAAGGTTTTGTCATAAATTTGCTGGATGTGAAAAGGCTATAGAAGAAAAAACAAACATTTTTTTGTATCATTTTGTCCTAACGCACTACAGACTCTGATGTACAGAATATATGTATTGACCCCAATACATCAGTTTAATGTCAGTAAATGTCCAATGTATTGATGTAGTATTGTACTGTTATAAATCAGGGGTTTCAAACTCGTGGCCCGTGGGCCATTTGTGGCCCATGGAATGATATTTTTTGGCCCCCCACCTTGATGTTAAAGTTGAAATTATAATAATATTTCATATATTTGTTCTCTACATTTTATGGTAAATCCTATAAATCTCAAAACCCTGATCCACAGTCTCCTTCTGGTTCAGTGTTGTATTACACAGAATCTATGGGAAACTGATTTTTTGTTACATTTTTTTCTTGTGTATTTAACACTGAAAGCTGATCATTCAGTGAAATAATAGTGTGGGTGGTGGCCCTCAACCTATTTGAGTTTGAGACCCCTGTCATAAATACTCAACTTGCAGCTACTCATCCTGGCCTGTGAGTGGTGCTAAATCCACAGTGGCAACATAAACATTCTGTTTTAAGTTTATTAATTTAAAACGGGTGAAACCTTTTTGGACAAGATATAAAACATAATTTAACCCAATGACTGTGCTGGTTATTAGAAGTACATTATGAAAACACTTATACATACACAACACATAACGCAGACGATAATCTTGTAAAAAAAAAAAAAAAATTACGCCATTATTTGTATTTCTCTAAAAATGACTTTCAACTTTCGATTTCATTTAAATAATTCTGGGATTATTTTTGTGTGTACAGGTACAAGGACAGCCAATGCCACCGGTGGAAAACTCACCTCTGGACTCGATCTCTCGGATGCACATGTCCACCACCATCGGTCGTGCCGTGTTACAGGCTCTCACCAGCGTCGTGAGGTCACAGCTGTAGATTTTGCGAATGTGTTTCAGGTCTGGTTTGCAGTCATTAGGAACCAGAGAGGAGCACTGCTTGTGAACATTCATTCCACAGTCTACAGAGAGAGAGAGAGAGAGAGAGAGAAATACAGGTTTAACCAGTGTTTCTACAAAATAAGGAGATATTTAAAGACAAAATAGTCATTTGAATGTCCCTGAGAAGATATTAAAAAATCTAAACAAAGAGAAGTCCTGCAGCAGTTAGAATGTTTGGTCCTCTTTTTTTCCCATCAACATTTATTGTCTGAATGTCACACCATCACAGAGGAGCACAGTCTTTCTACTCACTGCCTGGAGTCACCTTGAGTCCAGCATTAATCCAATGTCACCTCTGGGAGGCAATTCAATTATCACATGAAAACAAAATAAATAATATACAGGAATGAACCTGAGCGCAGGACAAAAAAAAAAAACATGCAATTACACCTTTGAGGTGTAAAAACTACCACACAAATAAATGAATGTGAAATATTATTATGTTAAAATCTATAAATACAACAGTGTGATCATTATAGTGTAAATATACCCCACATTGTGGGCCTGCGCCTGAGGCACAGATGTTTTTGGGGAGAATTCACCTTGTCGGGAACAGGGTTAGTCTATAGAGAGCAGATGAAACTGAGCTGCAGCAGCTCTGCTTGGAAATTAGAGGAGCACTGAAAATACTGTGGCCTGGAGGGGGAGGATGAAGAGTCAGCACTGCTGCTGCTGCTGCTGCTGCTGCTGCTGCTGCTGCTACTGCTGCTGCACACTCTGTTTTTCCATATCACACACAATGGCCAAGGAAGCAGCGGTTGAGGAGCTGCGGGCTACACTAGACCTACATTTCCAGATTAAAATAGGCCAGCTCTTGAAGCCCTATCTTTTTTCCCACTGCTTTTTCTGAAATGCAAAAACAGTATTTTGTTTTTTTTTACCCCAAAAGGGTAAAGGAAATACTACAATTCTTCCCAAAAGCCATGAATCTAAGCCTCAGCAGGACTCCAGACGATATTTTGATTAATATGGGTCCCTGGAGAAATTGGTGCAGCCTGCATCTGTATGCAGCGATGCATAAATGTAATTACCTTAAGAGATGATTCTCTTAAGGACATGAGACAGGCAGTATAATAGGCGAGAGCCTGTCATCAGTCTGAGCCGCTGGTGTCCATGTGAACACGCTGATAGCTCAGGTCCCAGGTGGGACGGTCGAGGTTAAAGAACGGTCCCAGGAGGCAGCAGGGGCCGGGCGTCAGTAGACAGGAGGCGCTGTTGGCTGCTGTGTCAGCTCTGTCTGTGTCAACGTGGCTGCACTTATGGCTTTCCCGTCAGCGAAAGGTCAGGAAATAGATTTATAGATTGTGTGCTGGAAAACCAGCAGAATCAAACAAAACAAAGGAAGAAATGGAACACGATCGACTTCTTAAAGTAAAAATATGTTTGGTATTTTGTTTGTTGCGGGTAAATATATATATATATAAATGTATGTTTAGTATAAGAAGTGTTTTACGTTGATATGTAAAAATGGCATATTTATCATTGTTTTTAATTGCACTTGAATCTTTTATCCTTTTCTCTGTACATTTTACAATGAAAATAAAGATCATGATGATTCCTAAAATATAAGAAAAAAAACAAAAACCTTTTTGTTTAAGTTTTTTTCTTGAATTGAATTGATATAAAACAAACAAGGTTTGTTTTATATCAATTCTACTTACTAATTATTATGATTATGTTATTGAACTGTAGTCAAATGTGCCAAATACACAAGATATAGAATCCATGTTATTATATATTCAGCTAACATGCAGTAGCATATATTTTCAGTTACAATACAATTCACATTTGAATGTGAATTCACCAATGAAAAAAAAAGATTTTTTATTTTTTCTTGGGCGAATTCACATAAAACAATGTTTACAGCGCTGTAGTTAATTATTATGATTATTATATGGTACTGAAGTCAAATGTGCCAAATATACAAGATATAAAAACGATATTTTTATATTTACAACTACCATACAGTATAAAACTGTGGACCTGGAGCATCACATGCCATGAAAATCATTGCCTCACAGTATAACAGCAGCAGCAGCAGCAGCGGCAGCTTATTATCACTAATTAAAGCACTCCAAAATCAAACAGTGTTGTCAGAATCCCTCATAAAACATAATTACAATCCAGGATAAGGAGAATTTCCCTTGTTAAACAATTAAAACACACAGCAGGTATGAAATACACCCTGCGTGGAAACATGGGGCTTTTTCCTTTGGCTGAGCCTACAACTGCTGACAGCGTGGAGGACGCTGTGCTGTACAGGAGTCCTCCACCCAAATATCTGAAAAATGTACTACTTTTAAAATTCTTTTTATTTTACGCTTCCACACAGACAATAGGCAAAAGCCTCGGTTGAGCGACGACAAAAGTCTTTACGTAACTGAAGCTAACTCGCTGACGGCCCATACCAGTTTTAACCAGTCTCCTTCTGTTTGTTGGATGTTTTGGTTTTCGTACCATGCATTGAAGTTGAATTGAGGTTGAGCAGTGTGACCCGGCTCTTTAGTGGGAGCTGCTGAATTTTAATGTGTGTGGAAACAGAAGCTGCTTCCCCATGCTTGGAGCTGGGCTTCTCATTAAAGAGACATGCCAGTTTTGTTTTCCTTCATGGGCATGATGGGCGGAGGGCGGCTGTGAGAGTGGAGGTGTTGCTGTTGGTGTTGTAATCAGATGAAGCAATGTGGCACAACAAGCAGAAGCAGAGAAGCTGGCACTCTGGCTCTCAGCCAAAGCAGTTCCCGAATAAAACCAGGGAAAAAAATAACATGGTGCAGGAGACGGGGAGTGGGAGAACATTTTTTTTTTTTTTTAGTATGCAAATGTGGGCGTCATGTGATCCTTCGCTGCCCTAGTTTTGAGTAGCTGAGGTGGAGTCTGAAGGAATGGCAGTGTATTGAGTCAATAAAGAGTGGCTTCATACACAGGGCTTTCAAATTCAAAACATTAAAATTTCATATCAGAGCCCCTGCAGAGTGTGACACACTTTGTTTCATCAATAAAACATCACAGAAGCATCAGATTGGATTATGGAGCCATTCAGAGATGGAAACGAATTCAGTCCAAACAGCAGCCATAAAGGGAAAGGAAGAAAAAGCTACCTGAAACAAAATGAGAAAAAAAAAAAAAAAAAAAACTACAACAGGGATCTCTTTTTCTACAATAACATTAGTTCAACCGTACGAAACAATGTTATTGAAACAATGGAAAACAATAGAATTACCTACAAAATATATATCAATAAAAGCACAGAGAGCAATCCTGGGAGCGTTACACTATTATTATGTTACATAGTCAGGCTAGACTAGAACGCAATGTTATTGTTTATTGTCTGAGGAAGTCAATAAATACTGAAAGGCACGTTTTCCTACAATTCATTCTTGTACGCAATTGATTTCTTAAGAGGAATTTCCAATTTTGGATTCTAAATCTGGTGATTTAACAGAAATGATTTACCTTCAGGCCAATATGAAGACAATAATTGGCTGTGTGTCTGGATTACACAAAAAAATTAGCTCCCTTTGTGGTGCAGCCGTACACCTCCCATTAACAACACGTTTCAACATATTCCACAATTCAGAAAATGTATTTCCATCAAATGAAACTACAATTGTGCAAAGATTTTCTTAAACCTTCTGTTTCTGCTCAGGCTCTGCTCAAAAATGTAATAAAAAAAAATCAGTTTCCCATAGATTTTGTGTAATACAACACTGAACCAGAAGGGGACTGAGGAACAATAGGATTTACCATAAAAGGTGGAAAACAAATGTTGAAAAAGTTGAACTTATGATAATATTTTGTATTATTATAAATTCAACTCTCACATCAAGGCGGGGGCCGCAAAATATCATTCCGCGGGCCACAAATGGTCCACGGGCCGCAATTTTGAGACCCGTGTGCTAGAGTAAGCTTATCCTAATATTCCAATAATTCCTGCTGCCTGTGTGGCTTTGTAAACATTAAGTAACTTTATCTTTTAAATTCCTGACTAACATTTATTTTTCGTGTCTATCAATAAGGCTGTTTTTATATTAGACACTTTCCGTCATTAAAAAATAACCATTGTGTTCCTTCTGAATATAAAGCTGCACAAAGACTTTGATTTGTTATCTGGTCCACATGAGATTTACTAAAGAAGCCACTTTTCCCTTGACATCTCACTGTGTTGTTTTTGTGCTCTTGGCTACACAACTGCTGATGTCTCTCATGTTTTTTTTTCATATTCAGAAAGAAAAAAAAAAGCTCTTTGCTGTTTTAATCACTAAGGGCGTGAGAACCGAACATTCAAAACCCGATTACTCATTTCACAATACTCAACAAACAAGTCGGCCGTTCATAAGACTCGTTACATCACCGCCCTGGGGCAGACGTGACACTTTTTCCGTTATACAACCCGTAATCTGCGCACAACTGTGAGGGATTTTAGATTAAAACAGAATAATCCAGCTCCAGATGTATTAAAGACCAAGTAACCCACATACAGTAATGCTCACTTTGCACACCACGGATGTTTCAACAACCATGTGACCCAACTGAGCAGTTCACAATAGATTCCGCTGATGAATCGAAACTGGACGCACCTGCACATTTGACCCCCTGGGCCATGAGTCCCCACATGAAGCTGGCACAGTGTTCACACCAGTGGGGTCCTCGAAAAGTGTGGACCTGCAGCGGAGAAGGAGACAGAAGTGACAGGAATTAGTGATGAAGAGGCGTAGGGTGAGCAGCAGGCGCTTCATTCCTCAGAAAAACAGTATCTTCTTTCCTAATAGACAAGAAGGCCGGAGGGTTCTGTCACCTGAAAGTAGGCAGAGGAAGAGGATTATCCTCAAACTGACAATACTGAGGAGAGACGGCTGCGGCCGTGACTCAAATCAGCGGAGGCTTTGGCATCACTACACTGTGGGGATTTGACACTTCGCTAGAGAGTGAAGGTGCCTGTTGTCAGGGGCAATTTTCTATGGAAACAGCAAAGGGCCGACACGATTGTGTGGGACTGGGAGCCAGCGCTCTCCAGCAGGTAACAACAGCGCAGCCAATCAGGGAGTACCGTGGGAGCCAGAACTCCCCTGATTCCTCTGCATGAAGCCAATAACAGGCACAGGCAAATTTAGTCGGTGTTGTGTAGGATTGCTCATGTCTGCTGTGACATTACTTTCGTCAATAAAGATAATCATGATGTCCTGCAGCGATGGATAATTTTATTATCCGCAAAAACCAGAGAATCATAGTTTACACATTCTCCTCAGGATTTATCTTTGATGTCATTGCTCTCTGACTGCCTTAGTGTTTGGGATGAATTTCTTTGTAGGAAAAGAAATTCATGCATTTGCGTCGAAAAAGACGATACAATCTGTACAAGAAGACAGATCTGAAGTGAATAACAAAAATGAGAAGATGTTTATAATTACAAAATGCTAAAAAATAAACACGACTGAGTTTAATCAAATAAACCTAGTTGAAAAACATAAAGTTTTTAATTCAAAAGACTAGAATAAAACATGGACAAATGTTCATTATACTGTACTCTTATTCCTTAACAGTTAACAAGCAGGAGTGCATACAGATGTGGGTCACTTCCCGCTGTTACACAGCACTTGTTTATGTGGCCAGGAGGAAAACTGTTAAGTTATATGTTGATGTGGCAAATGTGGACAAGAGACATTCAAACATGAGGCATCTATGGTTATTTTCATGGCAAAAACACTGAATAGAAAACATGGATTCCCTATAGATGAAAATTGACTCCATTTTGGTCAGTTCTGTTTGTTAGGACTGGCTAATGCCAGGCTATTGTGTCCAGCATATGAACCTGGACTGACACTCAATACCCAACCTCAATTAATAGTTTGTGCCATGAAATAAGCATTTTTCATTTATATTTACAAATATAGATGAGAGAATTATATTTTCAATCATATTTTCACTGTACACTGACAGTTTCCTGCCACAGAATAAAAAGGATGGTAAATTTTTTGGTTCTGTTGTCTTAAAATGTAACTATTGATTGGTTTTGAAAAGTCAGAAAAATGCTATTCAATAATATTGAAAGAAGGGGCGTTATTCAACATCAGTAACCATGGACTATTGCAGCGCTTTTTGCCATTGTCAATATTATGCTGTAGGTGATGGATGTTTTCAGTACAGATATTTTTTCCACCTAAAATCATTCTCACCTTTTTACAGCAATTTAACTTGACATAAATAGTTGTTATTTTAGTAAACATTTACAAAAGAAAACAATGCCAAGCCACCTTAACCAATAGAATCCCACAGAGCTTGTAATTTAAATTAAATACAATTCTGATTAGGTTATAAATAATATAATTACTAATCTAAATACATAAAGTATATCTGCATTCTCTTTCAAACATGTCTCAATTAAACGTGTAGGTTATAATAGTCGGAAAACTACACTTTCAAGTTATTTAATTGTGTTGTACTTTAACATCTGGTTTACTCTCCTTGTTGGTGAGATCATTAAAAGAGTGTAAATATAGTGCTGTTAAATTCAGCACATTCATGTAATAAAGCATCAGCAAAGCAGTGAGCATCAGCAGTTTGACGAAAGCTTAAAGGCAACGTTTTACCTCCATCCCATTAACCAGCTGAGGTCGGACACAGGGAATGTGGCAAAGAGGGAAAACAGCAGTTCCCAGTTTCCTCTATCATTTGGCCTAATCTGTCCATCTGGTGCTCAACACTCACAGCAGTGGTCCAACAGACCACACAACAGATTTTCTTTTGATAAAAGAGCTGAGTGGACAGAGCACAGCAGCTCTGTTTTCTACTCTCCCCTCTCCACTCAGGAACACTCCCTCCCTCCGATTCCGCTTTTCAGAGAGCGACAAACAACCCGCGAATCTTGACAAAATGACAAATAAATAATAATAAAAACCCTAACCGTTCAGAGTTCAAACACACAACAAACGCTCTCAGAGTGGATTAAGCCTCACCTTGAAGTTGTGGACTTTCTCCGGTCTGGGTGTCAGCTCGCTGTCCTTGAGTGTGGCTCTGCGAACCAGCGATGTGAGCTGTGAATAGGCAAATAGTTTAAGTGGCTGCCAGAAAGTGGCTGGAGGTTTCTGTGGCCCCATCCTCATTCCCAGAGCGGCGGCCAGAATATCCTCCTGATTGGCCTCCCGCTTGGCCTTTTGCACCAGGGACTTCTCTTCCTTCTGAGCCTCGTAGGACTCCTTAGATGGCATTATTCTGCTGCCGGTGTACAATTCTGGCAAAGTGTTCCGGGAGGGAAAAGTGCAAATAGAAATACACAGGTTAAGACGCTCAGACAAAGTTTGTTTGGAAAAATGTTGCTTCCATTCCCGCCTTGGAAAGAGTGATTTTTTAAAGTTAAGAGTCCGAGAGAACAAAAACAGTAGTCCTTAATAAATCCTCTCTTCAGCAGTGACAGTGGATGAAGTGGAGCCACTGTGATGGGAGTGCCAGCTTTTATACAAAAGAGGTGCAGCCCACAGCACTCATGTGCTTCTCTGGGAATGTGTATGCAGATAAGCTGAGTGGCTGCACTAATCCTCTCCTCCCTGTGCAGAGCTGATACTCTCCCTGGAACACAGACAGCACAGTGTTTGGTACATGGATGCTGCTGGGGCTGTCAGAGTGAGGGGGAGGAGAAGGGAGGCGGAGCCGCATCATCCACGGCAGGATTAAATGAATCCCACCAGCCAATGAGAAAGCAGATACGTTGGCATTGTAGTGGCCCACCCCCTCCACCCCACCTAGCACCCTCCAGCGTCTCCATCAGATATCCAGGCAAGGGAGGATGAAATGAGAGTGGGATGATAATGAGCAATGAATGAGTCATGCGGCGGGAGTGGGCTGCGGGACTCGCATCCACGCTGGCCCGTCGTGGAGAGAAGCTATTTTCAAAAATCTGGTTGCCTGAGAAACTGGTCACGACTGGGTCCAACAAAAGGACCCGAGCCGGAGCACAAAAGGACCGAGCATGAGGGCAACGTATGATGTCATATATTACGAGACACATGATCGTGACTAACTGATGGTCATGATGGTCACGAGAAATAAAGTGGTCAACAAAAGGTTTAGGGAAAAATAATTGAGGGCCACTACAGTTGTCCTAATAAGATTTATAATCAGAGAGTTAATCTCATTGAAATGAAAAAACAACAACAGGACAGTATACAGTTTATACACATATATACACAACAACCCAACCATATACTAATGTGTGTAAACATAAATACAGTATATATGGTTGTGTTGGTGTGTACATATGTTTGGGTATATTTATATAAATATAAAGTAAATTGTTTCTACGTACTGCACATACATAACTTTCTGCTCGTTGTTCTTGCTCTTGCTTTTATTTTATTTTAACTTGTGTATATTGTTATATATTTCTATTTTATTCTGTTTACATTTTGCTAATATTTTTTTTTACAGCCTTATTTTTCAGCTGGATTATTAATGAATTAACTTGTATGGACACTTTGTACAATTGTGAGCTAGCGCACCTTCATTTCACTGTCATTGTCTGCGATGTCATGTGACAGATAAATCTTCTTGAATCTTGAGTAACATTGAGTCACTGCTGTTATCCGACCCATGTTCAGATCAACTTATAATATTAAGAATAATAATTTTCTGCCATCATGATTCTTAAACTTGCTTTTGAACTGGCTTCTTTACGGGAAGATATAAATAATAATAATTAAAAAACAGATTTGTTCTTATTGGCCAAAAACATATTGTTTGATGTTGGACCTTGAACACCAAAGTACTGTATTTTCCCTTTGATATAGTTCCCCCCAGGATTTATTCATTCATTTTCTACCTCTTACTGTAATCCTTTTCAGAGCTGTTCTGGGAGCTGGACCCAATTTCAGCAGTCACCAGGCGTAGGGGGTTGGTATGCCCTGGAGATCTGTTCACCGATCCATCCCAGCAGCCAAATAGAGGCAAATATTCAAACCTATAATTAATGCATAATAAACAATTAAGATTGAACGTAAACTGTTCCAATTTTTGAAACCTAGGATTTACTGAACTGAACAAACAAATCAGCTGCTCTTTCAGTAAATTCAGCTTTGTGCAATGGGATCTGGGAGTGGGGACGATACCATGCTCAGGGCACCTCAGTAGCGGCAGGGGGATTCGAACCGGGGGCCTTGACCACTATTTATATCTTGGGATTCACATGTGTTCTGTTAATTATTTACTTCGGATTATATTTTTTTACATTTCCCTGCCAAAAATAGTTCAAGAAATGTCAGAAACAGCAACACACAAGCCTGTAACGTGTTAGTGCAGACTGCTAGACTAGTTACTGCAACTGTAATAAAAGCAATACACATAAATAACACAGTAAATTCACAGTGATCTGCTTTAAGTTAATTCAGAGTCCTATTTTCTACGTTGTTGTTGTTCCCAAATTTCCACCTTTTTCACTCAGTAAAAACATGTTTTTTAGTTCTAAAAAATTCAGTCTAGTCATTTTTTGCTGTCCCGTGAACTTGCATTAATTTCTTTTCAACATTATGATAAAATATACAATACATTTTTTAACAGTACGTGGCTGTTGCAGAAACATCAGCTCTTTCTTTGTCTCGGTCTCAGTGTTGGATATAAGCTCTGTATTGTGTGCATGCAAATGAAGCATCAAATATAGCTCTGCCGCAGTGATGTGGGAGAAGGGATGTGAAAGCTGCGTCTGTGGCTCACACTCCACGTCAAACGTGATTACGCTCCCACGTCTTTAGGCCCGATTTAGACTCTAGCTGTTGGAGTTCACACCTCCATGGAGCTCAGCTGGAGAAGAAACTTCTGTACAGGCCCTGCTGGAGAATGGAATATTTGTTGAACTCAGCGGTAGAAGTCAGATAGGGCCTTCTGAGCACCGCAGCGCTAATGTAGGATAAGGGTCCAGCCTGCGGTGTCTGTCAGGAGCACCAAAGATTTTGCAGCAGAAGGTTTTGTGTTCAGTTTTTCTCTCTGATGCTCTGTGAGACTCTCTGCCCAGGAGGATACCTGGGAGACGTACAGATAAAAGACGCTAAGAGCCTTTTTTATGCACCGCTTCACCCCGATCCTGAGCACTTTGCTGCTTTCTGCCACTGTCTAATTGTGTTGCCTGCCGTTAAGTGCAGAATAAGCATCTGACTCCCAGGATGTGGTTTACTTTGAACACAGCTCTAATTGACAGTGATTGATTCACTTGTTTCCCCAAACATGTCTAGAGATGGAACTCTTGTGTGGATGTAAACATTGCAGTATCTTTTACATCTCACTTACGTCCATCTGTGTCCAGCATGGACGTCTGGACACGGAGAATAACGAGTAAATGCACAAAGAGTTCTGGAGGAGCAAAAGGAAGCAGGATGGGGGTTGTTACTGGAAAACACCGTGTTTAATAGACTAAAGATAAGAAAATGGACCTGTAATATGAGACTTCAGGAACAAAAAGTACTACTGGTACTACTTTAACTGCTTGTTTTATATAGATAATCGCCAAAAAACATAAGGGAAGGTTGAGATAAAGCCTAAAAACATCTGGCTGCAAGTGATAAACATCACATCCTGCATATACTGAAATGACACCATAAGAACATGCCCACAGGCAACAGTGAAGCATGACAGATAAAGTTGAAATCATCAGTGAAAGCTCTCTTAAACCTAACATCTGCTACTAAACCCCTTCTGTGTTTTCTGTGGCTGTGTTTTTAGAATGCAAAACATACTTAATTGCGTTCAAAAATCTTCTTCTCCTTTCACCTTGTCCCTTTTTCTGGGGCTGCCACAGCGAGTCAACAATTTCCATCTCCCCCTGTCCTCTGTATCATCTACTCTGACTCCAACTACCTCAATGTCCTGCATCCGTCAATCTCCTTTTCGTCTCCTACCTGGTAGCTCCATCTCTAGGATCATTCTTCAACCAATTTATCCTCTGTCCCTCCTCTGACCATGTCCAAATCATCTCAACCTCTAGCTTTTTCTTCCAACCTTCCTGTCTGTGTTGTCCCTCTAATGACCTCATTCCTGACCCTGTCCATCCTTGTCTCTCCTAAAGAGAATCTAAGCATCTTTAACTTCTCCACCTCCAGCTCTGCCTCCTGTTCATCATGGCTGGTCTCACCACCATCCTTCAATCTAACTGGCTTCAAAAATGTTCTTCAAAAATATTTATTTTAGGTTTAGTTAGTCTGAAATCCTCACTCTGGCCATGTACTCAAAAGCCCTTTAGTATCCAAAAGCCTTTGTCCTACTCATACTGCACTTATCTGAAGGTTTAAATCCTGCCTCCTCTATTTACTTCCACTTGACAATCTCAAACTTTGACATTATTTTACTTTTTCTCAAGGCCCATTGAACTGTATATGACCACATTAGGTTGCAAGGCTGCTGACATTTCTGCTGGAATTGAGATTTGTTACATGAGCAAATGGCCTTCTAATGCACAGCTGACCAAGAAGATACATCATGATCCATTAAGAGGACATCGTGTATCCACCCTGTCATGCTAACACTCAGGAAAAGCACTAATATTAACATCACATAACACAGCTTGTGTGACATTTAGCTGTGAATTTACAGCTTAACAAACCAAGTGCAGTGATGTACAGCACCGGAGCCTTTGAAATCATGTCAAACAATCCTGATCCACCGTCTACCGTACCCTGCAGCAATACAGCAAATCACTAGATTACATAATGTTATATAAGCAGAAAGTAGAACACCATGACCACAGAGTAAGACTGTAGGGTACATTAAAATAACAAGAAATGGTCTTAAAAAGCCATCAAATAAAACAGAAATAATTTGGTGTGGAAAAATCACACATATGCCTGCCTAAAGCTATTAACTATTAAAGCCGTTAACTATTAAAAATGTACAAAATAAATAAACAAGGATTCATCAGTAGCAGAACAATGTGAATCAGAGTTGCATGCTTTTGTAGAAAATCTAATGTTCATATACTGCAGTACAATCTGAGGCTGCTGC
Organism: Paraplagusia blochii; assembly: GCA_016785265.1. NCBI lineage: Eukaryota > Metazoa > Chordata > Actinopteri > Pleuronectiformes > Cynoglossidae > Paraplagusia > Paraplagusia blochii. The sequence goes on along the minus strand of JAFBJS010054604.1, from coordinate 100,128 downwards.
TTTTTGCTGCTGTTTCTGCAGGATATCTGTAACAAATGACCTCATACAGCTACAGAGACAGCGAGATAACCTGAATCTAGCTGGGGATTTGACAGTGATGTATGGTGGCACGCTATCAAGAGTTTAGTATTCATGTAGCAAGGTCAGAGCATGCGTAGGACGAGCTGTTTACACCACATTGTGCTGGGTTATTGTCCCAGTTGGATTTTAACCATTGTCATTGTCCTACATACTATGGCGGCATAGGACTGTATGCACTGCGTATAAAACGGAGCTTTTCAGTCAGTGATGTAAGCAAAGGCATGATCAAAAAATATTAAAACATCGATACCATCAGCCCAACCAAATAGTGATCTTAAATTTGAATAAATATTGTGAATAATTTATAACCAAAACCTGCAGCTCTACAGACAGTCAAGTACAAATAATTCCAATTAGCATCTTCCTTCAATAATTAATTTGAAAACCATGGAGCTTCCTACCTGGGAATCGGTGGCATCTGTAAGAGTAGACTGGCTGTCATATGTCACGACTGGAGTCAAGTCAATTTTAATTAGGGAAAATTTAATTAGGGAATATTGGAATATATATGTGCAGTTAATGCAATATTGAGTTTATACCATAGAATATTGACAAATATGGATGAGAACCAAACACAAACCACTTTGGTAGCAATATGGAACAAACAAATCCCTGAGAAGAAGACAAAATATTCCAGCAGATCAAGATTCAGTGTTAAACACACTGTTAAAATGCATACAGTTCCATTTTAGAAAGCACTTCATCATAAGATGTGACATCATAACTAAAAAAAACCCTAGTTGTTCTCACCATGTCTGTAGAGAACACCTCCTCTCTCACCTGTGGTGTGAAAGTCGGTGTAAAGACGGCTGATAAATGACTCCCTATTTTTACAACAAGGTGTCAACACCAGTATAAATATACTCCTTTACTAATGAGTAAGGATTTCGACGATTGTTTTTTTCCCAGAGAATGTATCACAATATAGCAAGAACCAGCTATGTACTATTAATTAATTGAATTTATAACACTATAATAAAATCACATCAACACTCCATGCAGGTAAAATAAATATAGTACAAAATATGACACTATATGGCAAATCATTTAAAAATAAATTATTTTACAAGAATAAATGTAAAAATATGTGAAGGTCAATGGGGCATCTAGCATCTCTAGTCACTCAGAACCATAATTAGGTTAATTAGGTTATTTTTTAAATTATGTACATATATTGGGTCATATGATAGTAAAGAATGACATATAAAAATAAAAAGAGATGACATATATATTCTAAACATAATATTTTTTTAAAAACGATTGAACTTGCTTTTGATAGCTCTAACCGTGAGGTCTTAACGGTCGGGTGAATGTTTCTCAACTACTAACCTTGCACTGAAAGTGGACGCTAACACTTTACTACACAAGATATTCAATGTTACGTAGAAAACAGTAACAAAATGTAACCCAGTCCCTGTTTATTTACCTTTACTTTGGCGAACAATGTCGGAAATTGACTTGCAGGTGATGAGACATGTTGGCTGCATTTTTAAGCGTTGTCTTTTTTACCACGTACTTAAAACGACGGCAAATCATCATCCACGATGACGGAGGAAATATTCCCAATATTTAATGAGTTGTCTCGGGGATGAACTCCTCCTCAGACATTTTCTCCACGTGGTCACCAATCACGTCGGCAATTCATACGGACTTAAAAAACGCACACACAGCAAAGCCCTTAATTCCAGTTCCGGTATTTTATTTTGAGAGTCAATTAACGTCTGGTACATTTAGTAATTTATTCTCACGTGACAGTGACATATGTAGTAAACAATTGTAACATCAATTTTCTTGGTAAACAAATGTAGAAGCTCGCAGATAATACAACTTTACAGCACTAATTTAAGGTAATTAGCTTTGCCTAGCAACCGTTGCTGAGGGAAAGGGTGGGACGTAAATTAAGTGGTCACGTGGTCATATTCGACGTTTTGGCTTTGTTGCTTTGATGACATGTGACCTTTCTAAATTCTGTTGTTGTTAACGTTAACTTGAACGTAATCACTAAAAATGAAGGTAAAACCAGCCGCACCAGAATACGAAAAGATTCCTTTCACGAAAGTTGACAGAATAGAATGCTACGTCACATCTGAGAACCGCCAAAACAAGCTTTTACCGCTGATTCGTTATAATGCTACGCCCGCTAAAATTGGAAGGTAAACTAAGACACTAGATGAACGTTGATATATACAATACAATATACAGTATATTCGGTTGACGCTTTTATTAAAAGGGATATACAATTTAACGAATATGTTACAAGATACTGTTACTCGTCGAGTAACTTGATAAAAATAGGAATTATAGAAAAAACTAAATCAAACCACAAAAGACGAATGTAAAATATCAGTTGTTAAGAAAAAGGGCGTTCTTTGAAAATGTTCTCATGGGTACACATTGATATATATATAAAATATATACAATACAATGTTAAAAATATGGATGTGGGTATATGTACAGGCATAAATATGTATTTAACTAATATACTGTGTATTGTTATATTACTAATAAACTATCCTATAGATAATATGTGTCTATGTATATACATACATAATATATATGTAATTTTTATTTAATTAAAATCTTTTAGTAACAAATTATAATAATGAACAACACCACACATGGTCACAATACTAATAACCTATTTATCAACTAATTCTACAGACACTACTACTAACTTACTAATCTACTAATTCAGGGCTCTCATGTTCAGTAACACTGTGCCACTACTCAAGTTTGCATTTTAGATAGATAAAACTTTAATAATCCCTTGGGAGTATCCTTTGGGGAAGTTTTTGGCAGCAATACAGCACTGAAAAAAATAAAACCCTATAAAATACAAATAAATACAATAGATGACATGGAGTTTGAGTATGTAAGACCTGAACAGTAAACAGTGGATGTGATTGGAATAGTAGCTTAGTAGCAGATAGATAGGTATTTGTCAGTAATTATAAGTGGATTAGTAGTTTAGAATTATTGCTGTGTGGGATATTGTTGAGTACTTGCAATCTCAGTATGTCAATATTAAGTTAAGTTTGTATTGTATGTTATTATTTGTATGTATATATAAGCAACTGTGTGTATATATAAGCATAGCCACATACATATGAAATACATATATGTGCACACATATACATATAAACATACACATATATGGGCATACATAGCATGCCAATACAGTATATGGGTTATCCATATGCATATACACATTACATACATCCACACACATGCATGCTCAAGACCACCATGTTATACATTGCATTATATACAGTATATTTGTGTATTTAACTATTGTTTTGGTGCTGCAGTGGAACTGAAGCCTTACAGTTCTGTCTGTCTGTCCATTTTTCCAGAAAAGACAAGATATTTAAAGACAGATACGAGGGAGCTGAAAGGGACTTCATAGAGGAAGAGTTGTTTGTGCTGCGTCTGCCTATGCTTTCTACCTTCTACTACAAGTTATCAACCAAGAGTGACCATGGATGTCAACATGAACCAAACTCTGTCCAAACAGATGATTACTGTGGAAACATTGAGACCCATTGTGAATCCTGCACTGGCACGTTTGACTGAAGACCAGTGGTCAAGTTTGATGTCAAACAAACCAGATCATAGCTCCATGCTTGTGTTAGCTTCTCTGATCATTGATACAACCTTGGACATTGCCACACGTTTGGCAATGACTATGAAACGATCCATGTCTGAGGCTGATGTGGAAGAAGCGATCGGCAACTCGGTGTTTGACACCATCGCAGAGGTTGTTGGCGTCAAGAACAAAGAACCGTTCTCCACTACATTACAACAAATGATGGCAAAGGAGGTTCATAACACGTTGAGCCTTTCTCACCCCAATGGAGTCCTACACTCAGCTCCCATAATACCATGCACCACACTTCCTTTAAACCTGGAGAAGATGGCAAGCACTGTTGCTGAAATACTGAAAAGTTTTGCTGCTGAGAGGAAACTTAAACCCATCCCGCCACTGAGGGAGAACATCTCAGACGAGAGAATGAGTGAGACGTGTGTGCAGGCAGTGATTAGGAAGGAGGTGAACAATCTCACAGATTTCCTCTTGGTCAATTTGTCAACAGACCGTGAGACGATAACAGCAGAAGCTGATGAGGATGTAAAAATGGCCACCAAGGGCTTCAGCTGGCCCATGACCATGCCTAGTGATGTTCAGAGAGAAAGTTTAAAGAAGTGCTTTGTAAAGAGATTAACCAAGGTGTCCATTTATCGTACTTTGGCACAACTGCGAAGAAAATACCCTGAGGACACAAATGTGGAGAGCAGAATGAAAATGCAGGCGTTCATGGCCAAACTGGACACTCTTTTGGAACATGGACTGAATGAAAAATTCAGGATAAATCTCTGTCAACTTATCTATCGTCATCTCACTAGCAATCATCCGGAAGAGGTCTCTGTTTGTGCCTTAAACTCCTACATGTACGCTGATATATGGAGCAGAGTGACCTCCATACAGGCACTCATGAGATGGTGGGTGACCACTCAGAGTTATCATCACACCAGCATCTTGTGGGACGATGTGCACTTGGCCAAACGAGACGACGTCAAAAGAGCATCAGTCTGGTCCATCGTGACCTACTTTTTAATGATGCTGGTGAGAGCCACCGACGAACAAGTTGACCTGGAAAACACACGCCACGCGTACTACAAGCAGTACCAGTCCATCGCAGAGCATCTGGTTTACAAAGTATGGACGGAACTTAAAGACACAGAGATTCACGTCCCTCAAACATCCAGTGAGTATTACATACTCACAAAGGCGCTGTTCAAGCTGCTACGTAAGAGGTGGGGTTCTCTCTCCCAAATCTTTGTGGGTGTCACCCTGAATAATGAAAAATTGGGGATTTTGTTTGCGTCAGTGCTCAAGAAGAAAATTGCCAAAAGCGCCTTCTCCAGATTTGTCTCCAGTTTTTTCAGTTTTCAACCTTCAAAAGGTACAAATAAGTGACACTTGTCAAGTTAACCGCTGAGGTTGAGCTGAGACTTTGACTATTCTTCTGTTGCTGTTGTGATGCAAAGAACATTTTTGCCAGACAATTGGTAGATTCAGACCTGCAGCTGTGGGTTTTTTATGACAAATATTGATGTGGCCTTTGATCACAGAAAAAAAAGACTTTTTTTTTTCTTTGTAAAAACATTTTTTGTTATTTTGTTGTGTCTTTCTTTGGCATGTTCGACAATAAACCTCAATAAGAATGCAAGTTTTGTGCTTCTTTGTATTACTTACATATATCTTTATTTATGTAAGTAAATTATATAAAGATAATATTGTGACTCAACAAAAATAACAACAAAAATAATATGGAAAAATAGTGGCAAAGTATTAGCATAGAAAACTCAAATTCAACGGTTACTTTTAGACACAGTACAGAACGTTCACATCCTTATATAAGCGTACCTCACTCCTACACATCCTCCATATCTCTGGAGAAATGATGAATCCCTGCAGCTACAGACAAGACGAGGGAGGTTTGATGATCATGCTCTTACATAATCTGCTGGGGTTATCCAATCTGAGACAACAGGCTCATCATCAAATGTCTTTTTTTCTTCTCATCACGTAGGAATCGTTGACTGAAGTCATGCAGTGAATCAACGGGGAAAAGAAGAAAAAGAAAATCTTGGTGTTAGATTTGTCATTGCAGGAGGCATCTCATCAGGATACCTATGTTCAATTAAATACGTTCTGAATTCTTTCTTCTTTTTTCAGTTTGCCCCTTTTTCAGGAGTTGCCACAGCGGGTCAACACTTTCCATCTACCCCTGTCCTCTGTATCCTCGACTCTAACCCCAACTACCTCCATGTCTTCACTGCATCCATCAATCTCCTCTTTGTCTCCTACCTGGTAGCTCCATCTCTAGTATAATTCGTCTACCAATATAACCACTGTCCCTCCTCTGAACATGTCCAAATCTGGCTGTTGTTCTCCTGTTATCCCTCTAATGACAATCCTCCACCTCCAGCTCTGCCTCATGTCTTCTGCCTATTGGTAGTGTCTTTAAACCATAAATAAATCATTTTGTTGTCTCCCATCATTGATTTGGCCAAAGTTTTACGCCGGACAACTTTACAGAAGCAACCCCCACCATTTATCAGGGCTTGGGACCAGCACTAAAAAACACAGATTTGTGCTCCTTAGTGGCTGGTTTTCAATAAAAGGTTAAAAAACATTGGCTTTACAGTGTCCACACGAGGTGTTTTGAGTGTGGCGTAAACATCTCTCTCTCTCCAAATGTTCTTAAAGCCCCTTCTTTATCCTGAGGTAGTGCAGAAGATAAAAAGTGCTTTGTGTGTTTAACAAATCTAGCTTAATTTGTTGCTATTTTATGAGTAGAAAAATGTGAAGATGCCTCTAATCTAGGAGAGGTTGTAATCTGTGCTAGAAACTATGGGAGTGTTGTGTGATTAATCCCAAATGTATTAAAGGATTATTGTATGGAGTAATTGAAAATCTCTGGTGAAAAAAAAAACCCAAAACATGTTAGAATTTGGTAGCATCTCCCTCCAAACCGACTGCAGCAGCTTTTGTTCCCGTGATTTCCTTCATTCCTGACAAACAGGTGGACCAGCGTCACATCTTCACAGCAGGTCACGACTACCCCATAGTCCATGTCTGCTCTAGTGGAAGAGAACACAAACCTGTGGAGTGCTAACCATATTGTATGTGTTTACGTTTCACTCGCTGCAGAAGAACAACATCTGTTCACTGCGCCGCGTTCCCTGGAGAACGCCGACGTGTTCTTTTTTTCTTAATTCTCCACCAGTTCTTACAAAGTATAAATTGAAGCGGCAATTCCCAGAAGCCGACCAAGTAAATATCCAGCAACTAATGTGTCAATAATTGTCATGATTGTGTTTTGTCATCTAGTGTATTTCAGGATTTAAGCTTTTAGCTGTTTTAGGGTTCAGTTAAATTCATTAAATGTTTCATACAAAATTATTTAATAATATGTGCTTCCATAAGAAAAGCACTACATTACAGAGGGTCAGTCCTAGCAAGACAGAGTATATGTGTGTGAACGGAAGGGAGAACAGTGGAGTGGTGAGGTTACAGGGAGCAGAGGTGGAGAAGGTGGAGGAGTTTAGATACTTAGCATCAACTGTTCAGAGCAGTGGACACTGTGGAAGAGAGGAGAAGGATAAAGGAGTGATCTGATAGAAGAGAGTCAGCTAAGGTGAAGAGGAAGGTTTACAGGACAGTGGTGAGACCAGCCATGATGGATGGATTAGAGACACTAGGAATAGGTAGAAGACAGGAGACAGAGCTGGAGGTGGAGGAGTTAAAGATGCTGAGATTCCCTTTAGGAGAGACAAGGATGGACAGGATCAGGAATGAGGTGAGTAGAGGGACAACACAGACAGTAAGGTTTGGAGAAAAAACTAGAGAAGACAGATTGAGATGGTTTGGAGCCTTCCTGTGGGTGGTGACACCACTAAAAGTTATGTGGGTCAGTTATGTCGGTGCTATGCACAGAGTAACTCGGTGGCAACTGGGCAGCTGGTGGATTAGAACCTGAGACCTGGGGCAGCCAGGTCTACTTCCTTAACTGCTAGGCCACCACTGCTGCAAATAGATGGACAGGATCAGGAATGAGGTGGTCAGAGAAACAACAAAGACAGGAAGGTTTGGAGAAAAAGCTAGAGAAGCTAGATGGAGATGGTTTGGACATGTTCAGAGGAGGGACAGTGGATACACTGGTAGAAGAATGGTCCTAGAGATGGAGCTACCAGGTAGGAGACAAAGATGATGGATGCAGAGAGGGAGGACATGTAGGTAGTTGGAGTTAGAGTAGAAGATACAGAGGACAGAGTGAGATGGAAAATGTTGACTTGCTATGGCGAACACTAAACAAAAATGGACAAGCCGAAAAAAAAGAAGATATTTTATAGGATGGGAGACGGTTTTTGCTGCATTGCAGTTGAGAAACAATATAAAGAAAATCAATGTTATAATGTGTTTTCAATTATTTAACTAATTATGACTAATACAAAGAAATAGCTGTTAACTCAGTTACACAAGAGGGCTTTACTTTGGTCCTGATCTTTTTCCATTAAAACCAAAATTTTTAGGTTGCAGTTTTGAATTCTAATCTTAGTTTAAGCCCATTTCCGTTTCTGTGTTTTGGTCACGGTTTCAACTGAACACTGACTGAGTTACAGTGTTTATCAGATTGTTTCATAACGGAGGAGGATAATGGTAACATTTTCTGCAGCTACAGAAATTGTTGGTACTGCAGCATAGAGACAGATGGCAAGTGCAAAATGACTGACATAAATTGCTCCATAAACAACAAAACCCACAAGATAAAAATGTATATTACTTCAAACCAAATGTAGTTGGCTGGCAGCAGTTTTTTTTTTCTTTTTATAATCCATAATCCATGAATATAAAACAGCTCGGAAAACCAGGGAACACGGAGAGTGAAGGACATCTGGTCGCACAGTATCAGAAGAGGACGTTGTCCTCGTTCTGCATTGTCATTACCATAACAAAGAAAGAATTACATTCTAACACAGACTGGGAAGAACCATCAGTTATTACAAGAGAGGCTGAAGAATTGGTACTGAAGTTCAATCACAGGAGGAAAAAAAACACATTCCATTTACATAACACCCGGAATAGGACATTACACAAGCGGAGGGTTATTAGGTCTAATCTGTATTCTACAGACAGAGCAGCTCTTTGTATTGACGCTGTCCAGTTGAGTTCCCCCCATGAAGTGTTCTCTATTCACTGGGTAGTTGTGAAAGAGGAGTGAAACGGTCAAATATGTCATCTCCCTCAGCAGTGCTGCGTCCAAACAATGTCTCTTATTGTTGTAAACCGTCTGAGTTTTTTTTCTTCTTCCCCTCCAGCTCGTTGTTCAGCAAAGCCTCCAACATAAACTCATTCCAGAGTCAAATGTTTAACCAATGTCTGTAATTCAGAGAACAGACTTCAGTCTAGAAAACTTCAGTATCCAATCAACTAGCTTGCCACTGAGGTGCTCTGATCATAGCACTGTCCTGACCAATGAAACTCCCAGTGGGCTCAACACCCAAGGGAAGGCTCACAGTATGGAGCAGCGTGATTTGGGTGGCAGTCGTGGAGGCTGCTGCCCCTACCAACAGAGACAGAGAAGCAGATGAAGATAAATTCAGAGTAAGAAACCAGACTTAGCCTTTTAATAAACCTTGAAACCATTCTCCAACAACTGAGTCCTTTGATCAGCATCAGTATTACAATATAACACAGACTGGTTTCAGGGGTGGATCAATGTTGACACTGTCACTTTAACAACTGTGTTTATTAAAACAGATATTTATGCTGCTGCGGGACTAGACTGCTGGAGAAACTCCCGCGGTGCAAAAAGTATCAGAAGCATTCAGAAACAACACATTACCTTTTGATACTTTAGTTACAATGCACTGAATACGTTGATTATATTTATATGTGTGTTTATGTATAATATATACATATATGTAAATAAATATATGCATATATGTGTAAATATATGTATGTATGCATATATACACACATACTGTACATAGACATGTCCAGAAAGCCTGAATATATATACATTTGAATTAAAATTATATATTTTTTTAATATATTTTACATATATATTTATGTATGTATGTATAAGTACATATAGACACAATATATGTATATAGTGTTTATATTTGTATATGCATACATATATAAAATATATAAATACATATATTCTTAATTCATATATTTATATTTCATTCTGTGCCATGTCATAGTAAAAAAAATATTATTCAACAAAATCATTTAAAAATCTTTGACATAAAAGACAGCATAACATATCATCATTTACCCTCCCTTTGTGAGAGGTCTGTGTCGGTCTGTGTTCCCCAAGTAATTTTCTCAGCACATTTCACTGAGGCTGAGTGAACGATGTTGGTTTGGTGGTCCTAATTCTACCGTTATTGCTTTCCTGATGGGAGAACAGCGGGACAATGCAGCTGCAGCTGTGACAAACTGCGCAAAGGTCTTAGGTGTGTTTGCACACAGACATAAATATAATGAAAGCTAGAACATACTGTATTACTACGTCTACAGAGTGATCAATATCTGCCAGAGCAGGCTGCATGTTTGCACAGGCCCAGCCCTCACAGAATCAGACAATATTTGAATCAAACAAGATTTTGCATTGAAGCACATGCTTTTATGAAGTACCCTACAAGAGAAGGATTGAATTCAAGCTCCATGTACTAGAACTAGACTTCCAGTTGCGAAAAGAAAAAGCAGAGCTTATTGTAGGGAAGTCCTGGAAAGTGCTAGGACAGAAATAAATCTTCTCCCCCATATCCTTCCAGGAAGTTTTTCAACTTTAAAGCAGTTCAACAGAAACCCTGACAGTGTGTCTCTGAACACAAACAGTAATTTGCCATCACTCCACTTAATGGCTGGATTTTAAAACAGTGATTAGCCACTCTTTGTTGCCTTGATTAATTCGTTCTCCGAAGTGAAAGCAAACAGCTGCACGTCTGCTAATCAGCTCCAGCAATCACAACATGGCAATCTTCCTGACTGTCTGCTGGGTGGAACAGATACCATGGTGCACAGAAGCCTGGATCTCGACTTCAGCAGAGCACAGATCAGACATTGATGCACCTGAGCGGAATTGAAATTGTTTGTCTTAAAGTCAGAGATTCATCTAACTCAGGTTAGGCGTATTCCTTTGTTTATGTTTCTTTTGTGTGTTTGATTGGCAAAGTGTTTTTTTATACCAGGCCTGGGCAATTATTTTGAATCACGGGCCACAGCTGGTACTAAAAATTGAGTAACGGGCCAGACCAGGATCAGAAAGATTGAGTATTTCTGTGAACTAAGAGAAATAATGAGTAAAGTATTAGATAAAGGCAAAATGCTTTGAGCCTCTTTAGACTATCTATTGGGGAAATACTGGTTTTCCAGGGAAAAGGTAGAAGGATAACAATAATACAAATTAAAAGTATAATTTGGACAAGTCTGGCGGGCCGGATTATGACGTCAAATGGGCCACACCCGGCCCGCAAGCCTAAGATTGCCCAGGTCTGTCTTAGGTAAAGAATACAGAAAAAGAGGCAAGATAAATGACATGTAAAATTATATATAAACACAAAAATGTCGGGATGTCCGACATTAACTTTAGCCAATGTTGTCGAAACACTTTGATTTCCAATACCAGTTATCGACAGACCGATAATATCACACATCCCTACAACAAGGTTATGTAGATTTTAGCAATCTCAATGCCATCTATTGGGAAAACCTGGGTATTGCAGGGAAAAGATAGTATAATCTCAATACAAACCAATTACAGTATATTTTATAAACAGGTTTGGTGGACCAGATGATGCAGCTGAATGTCCCTTATCTGGCCCCCAGGCCTTAGTTTGCCAATGTCTAATGTAACCACTACGTTAACATGAGAGATGAGACAGAAAAAAAGACATATTTTCAGACAGTTTCAGTGCGTTTTCAATCATTCCAGTGTTAATTTCACGCAGGCTTCAAACTCTTATAACAGTGTGAGATTCTCAATAAGTGTTTTTTGCAAATATGCAGTGTATTGATTGATGCCTGTGTTGAGTATCTAGCGTCCTCTACAGACCACTTCCCCCTCCGTTATACACTTAATGGTAATGAGAGCAATAAGACAGAATTTAATGCTGCAAATAAAAGCAATGACCTCATATGGTGGTCCCTGGTGCCATCTGATTGGGCAGAGTAATAACCCCCTCTCTTCATGTGTGATGAGGAGTCGCCCTCATTAACTCCAGCTCTGCTCTTCAACAGTTGGTAGTTAAACGCCGGGGTTAGAAAGTATCCCATTAACTCCTTCAGCCTCCTTGGAGAACATGTGTGTGAGACCACGTAGGACCGTCAGTGAGACAGAACCAATTCTGTCAAATTGTGCACATCTCAAGAATCCCCCTCCCAACTCCAGCCCACATCTATATACGGCCAAGCTTTCAGAAAAACGCCACAGTCGGATGGTGTTTGAAAACACTGGGAAGATTTATAGGAATCCCATTAAAGTCTGACTTAGTTGGACCGAGCTGGTCTTTCACAGCTGCTGAATACATACATATATATATATATATATATATATACACATATATATATATACACTATATATATAAAAAATAATTCACAATACAGCCGGTAGGTGGCAGTAATGTTCACTTAACTGGCTCCGAGCAGCCAGTTAAATCAGCGTATGAAGAAGCAGCTCTTGGGTTTGGTTTGCTGTGTATCAGTGTTAGTGCTGCTGCTGCTGTCTGTCTATCAGC
>JAFBJS010054604.1:8885-55790 GCA_016785265.1 Paraplagusia blochii | reverse complement strand
AAAAAAAAAAAAAAAAAAATCTCACTCAATATCACTTTCAGACGGTTGTTTTTGTATCCTTCTAAAGAATACTTATAAAAAATTATGAAGTAAATAATACTTTAGGAGTATTCAAATGTATTTTTCCATACCACTATACGTTATATGAACTGTGTTAAGTGTTTCTGTGAAAATACTTGAATTTAGCCATATTCATAACACCAGATAATAAAAAGTTGAAAAAGTATGTTTTGTTTGGAAAATATACTTCTGAAATTACTTTAATTCAAAGTTCTAGCCATTTCTGTATCAACTACTGTCAGCGTCTCAAATGTGGAAATTTTTACCTTTACTTGAATTTCACTTACAAATTAGCATCTATTATCTTGTGGAGTTTGTTGCACTTTTGCATACTTAGATATATCTATATTTTAGGGTGTAGAAAACACATTTCCTGCAACAATGAATAATAAATAACTTAAATACCGAGGCTTTAAAAAAAAAATAAAATAAAAATTGGTAGACTCTCTGATCAATATAGTTTGAAAATAACCTCCAAGTAATCAGAGCATCTGCCCCAGTTCAGTTATGACATCCAAATAAATCCAAACCCATTATGTATCTGAATTAAATTGTCTAGATTTATTCAAGCAATTTACAAAAGCAAGCTCTCACTTGCTGTATAATGACACACTATTTACTGCAGCTGAACCAAAATCTTCTGAAAGTGGACCCCAAGACTTGCACATGATGTTCTGTTAAAATCGAGACTGATCTAGAGTTGCTTCGCTGGGAGAATAAACAACACTCCAACCACAAGGCCTCTGGTTGTGCAAGTACGTAATAGCAGACATAGAAGTTACAATCGTTATAGTCAAATACATGTATTTTAATTATGCAATTTCTTACATTTGTACAATACATGCTTTGCTTCTTTTGACAGCATCTGAGAGACTTGAAAATGTACATTTCCATGAGACGAACACGGAACAATTTTGGTAGCCACAATAAAATATGTAGTCACACCTGGAAAGTGTGTGTTGTATGACAGATATTTTACATAGCGAACAAGATAAGGAAAGCAACCATCAAACAGAACAGTCCCATAGCTTCAGACAGGGCAAATCCCAGGATGGCATATGAGAACAGCTGCTGCTTCAGAGATGGGTTCCTGAAACAGCGAGAATAAAAGAGAATCAATAATGACTTAATATACTAATATATATGACAATATATCTACGCTGTTCCACAGCTCAACACACACCTAGCATATCCGATGATAAGGCTTCCGAACACTGTTCCGATTCCAGCACCAGACCCAGCAACTCCAACAGTAGCAGCTCCGGCTCCAATAAACTTGGCTGCAGTGTCAATGTCCCGGCTGACAGCACTGGTCTGGAAGTTCCTCAGTGAGATCTGGTTGAGGGGGCTCTGAGGCAACAGAGCTACAGAGTTCTGGGTATAAAGAAAAATACGGTAAATTTTTACCTGCTTGGAAATTCAGAAAACTTTAGGATAACAACTCTTCTAGATTCTCGGTCCATTCAACATTTGGTTGAAACCAAAAATAAAATTCGAATTTTTTTTACCTAGCTATTAAGGCATATCATGATTTTGTTTTTCCTTATGTGAAAATTAGAACAAAACCATATTTTGTTTTCTTAACAAATGATAATGTAGTGTACTCAAAAACTGTTGTCCTACCTCTGACTTGACCTCAGGCCTGGACAGCACAGAGGCAGACAGGGGTCTGTAAAGAACCCGGGAACCAGCACGGACCTGCAGCAATAGAAAATAAAAAAAAATAAAAATGGACAAGGTTTATTACTGAAAGCAAGTTTATGGATGCAGTTTGTTAGAATTTATCATTGACACAACATCTGTGTTACCTTCAAAGTCACTTTGACAATCACTGTATCACAACCAACACTTTGCAATATGTATACTAACCAATATGTACTTTGGATTTTTTGTTAATACAGTAATGTGAGGGAAAAACCATATATCTCTTTTTAGAGCAATACCTGTGTAGTTAGTTGAATCACAGATATGAAACATGACCTTGGAGAGTGATAATACGTCATGTCAAAACTGAGCAACGACGAGTAAATATACAATTTTATTATAAAACCATACGGTATAGTGAGCAGTGTCTAAACAGCCTGTTGGATTCTCCAGTAAATGTAGCCAACGGAGTCTGATAATGACCTTAGCCGGCGGCCATCATTGAAGATGTCCGCTGGTAGCTACCATTCCTGGGCACAGTGACAGTTTCTTTTAATGGAGGCTTACCTGCACTGGATTACTTTACACTGGAAATACTGTTCCAGTAAATTCAATGACAGCAGCCAGTGTTTTAACAGTAGCGCTATGACATGTTACCGGCCTACATTACTGCAGATATCCTTGCTAGTAATCTGCAGTCAAGTTCAACCAGAGGCCCAGTCTGACATTTCATACTGAATAGCTCACATTTACAATAGGGAAACACAAGAAGGGAAGAACACTCACCACAGCCGGCGTGGAGACGAACTTTGCACAGGCGTACATTTTTGTATGAGGTTGATAGAACCGGTTCGGTCAAATGTGCTATTGAAGCCCGGGTCTCTCTGAAAAGGAGCGGAGAGAAGAAGTAAGGTCAAATGGTCGTTTTCAGACTTCACATGAAAAATAAAACCATCTACAAGTGCAATCACGTCTGTTCTAAAAAACGCATCCACTTTAGAGAGGTAATGTTAAATGCAAAACGAGGATGAAAGAAGATTTTTTTGCTGAGCTCTCCCTCATTCAAACTGCCATTATACTCACCGACTGCAGAGGTCGAACCACAGTGGATGAGTGAGCATGCGCCGACTTACGTATGGCGTTACCCGGATGTACGACAATGGAGGAAAGGTCATTTGACTGAAACTTTATTTAAACCGAGTCAATTGACATTCTTAATACAGAAATGAAACGGTAAAAAACAGTTAGACACATGTTTTTCTAGATATGGAAGTATTTTTAAGAATCTATGTATACAATCAAAAATACACTTATGTATTTTCAGATGTATTATGTATTTTCAGATATCCCTATAAGACACCACAATGAAGGGTATTGTGGTATGCCAATACGTGACCAACAATCATAGTAATCAGCAAGTAACAGTAACAGTAACAGTAATAGTTGTATGGCAAAAGTAGTAAGGTAAACTATACTGCTTACAAACATTAAGCAATGAGTAAACTGCCCCAAGTAAATGTGAGTTATGAACTCTTAATAAATAATTTAACGTTAATCAAATTGTTTTATAGTGTATATCTTTTTTTTGTTTGTTTTATCCTACCTCTTAACTCCACTTCTGTACCTGTGCTGTTGCAAAAAGCAATTTCCTCACCGTGGTACAAATAAAGGTTTTCTTAATCTTTATCTAAACAATAGTACACTACAAAATATAGTTTTTATGTTATTGTTATAGATTACGATATTTTTCTATTATTGTTTCTCTTCCCCTGTTGTACTTTCATGGAAATGCAAAAAAGCTCAGGATCAATAAATAAAAGAACGAAGTTTATCATCTAACAAAATGTGGAAATTCACTGTGTGAGTGACCAGGTTGCCACATAAAGCTTGATTAAGCATGAAGGTGCAACTCCGCACCACAGGAGGCGCCATTAACTATGTGTTTCCAATGAAGCTTGAATCCTGGACCTTCTGTGTGTAAGGAAGTACAATATAGAACCAGTGGATATAAAAGGTAATTGTGGGGATGTATGATACCAACATGATTACGTGATATTTTTCCTCTGATAAAGAAAGTGATTGAAAGTTAATGAAAGACATTGCCTGGTTTTGCCAAATTTATGAGACATTTGTCTCATAACCCTTTTATCTAGTGATGTATATTGGTCAGTAACAGTAAATTAAGAGTTTGGACAATGCTAAAAATTACCCCCAATTAACACCCCTAGTTAATTGCCATGTACAAATTCAGCAGAGGCTAAGGCACCATGTCAGGTAAAACATTTCCCTCTTCAGAAGGAGAACCAATAAGGCTTCAAAGACCTGTTTAAATGTTATCTGGGAAAAAACAGTTCTTGTTCTTGATATTTTGAAAGTGCAGTCTGACACGTCTGGAAAAGTACCCGGTGTTCTATAGATATATCAGACTGTCTACATTCTATGGCTGGAGTATTTCAACCTCGGATTTTCTCCCCTAACAAAACCTGTCCAACTTTTTCCACCACTATCACCTGGTGGATGTGAATTTCAGATTCTGCCCAAAGGGACCGGTGGCCTGGGGCCCTGTCTGTGCATCTCAAAGACTGATGCTGAAGCTGGAGTCTACCAACGGTGAGCAGATTTGTAATCGTGATGAATGACTCCACAGCAGCTGCTCTGTGATGGAAAGGTAATGAGCTTAAGGGAGTCTGCCTTTTCTGGCTTAAAGAAAAGGAACGTCCCAGCGGTTTCCCAGCTATGATCTTTCCAGTTTTACGGCTGAAGTGAAGCTTCAGATTGTTGACCTCATGAGCAATGAGTAGAAACTGTGAGTAGGTCATGTTGTTAGAGACATGAAGAAATGAGACACCTGTCCAAGATCCAAACACCTGTTCTACTATATTCATCTACTGAATACAGTGAATGGAAGTACAGACCGTTTTAATCTACTAACAATTGCAATGTAATTCAGATTCCATTCTGTCTGATTGATGGATCTCTATTTAAGACATATTGAACAACTAGTGAAATATCAACCACCTCTTATTTTCTGTACACATATGTAGGAGACCAGATGGTAGGCGTGAATAGCCATTAAAGAACAAATGTTTTTACTTTTTCCACTGGGGACTTACTTAAAATACATGACGATCCAACATGGCCGCTTATTCTCCTATGGCATAAAAATAATTTAAAAAAATATGAATCCATAACTAATTATATATATTTATTCAAATTAAAGGTCTTAAGATTAAGAAAAATTAAGCTAATGTAAACAATCAAAGTAACATTTTAATTAAAATCCAGCAACTTCCAGCAGCTCTACAGTGTGTATAAATGAATAAAAAATAGAGTATGTACAGTATAAAGAAATGTAGAATCACTTAACAGACTGAACAAACGTTAGTTATGGCGGGAAAAGTCCTGCGATGACGAGAAGCCTCACATGAAGCGATCAAGAATACTCACGTTCCTAAACATGTCCAGCAGAGGGTGCAATGGGGCCTAATGTGTCTTCGTCTGCCAGGGTTATTTCTATGTTACTAAAAGAAGAAAAATATGATTTTTTTTAAATGTTCTTGTTCATTAATAATATTTAAATAAAATGTTAATTTTTACATCAAAATAATTGTTTGATCCCTTTTTTTCTTGTCAGTACAGATAGATAAAAATATATAAAATGTGAGATCTTTAATGTGACACGTCCGCTGCACGTTTCTGTTGATGTAAATGTAAAAATGTATTGCAGCAGATCCAAACTGGAGCCACTTATAGGTCAGAGCTCAGTGTATGATAAAACATGAGGAGATACACTATATTAATTGTGAGACAGCACATATCAAAGTGGCCGTTAACTACCTGAGGTCGATGTCAGAGTGTCTAATTAACGGGGCAGCGGCCGTGTGCTCCTACATGGCTGTGGAAGGTGAGGAGAGCAGCCCATCTCTTACACCGCCCCTCCACCTCCACCTCCACCCTTCGCCCTCCTTCGACTTCCTCTCATTCGGAGCCGCACACGCACTCGCTGTCTGAATTCTTGCACAGAACAATCTGAGACATTCCATTTGCATGCCCGCCCCATCAAGCTGGATGCACTCAGACTGGTAATAAAAGGCATTGACCCCCTTAACCTTTATGAATTACAATTTGTGCCTGCAGCACGTCCTGTCAGAGGCCTCAGAAAAGCCGGCACCTCAGCCCGGGTGTGTGCGTGTTGTTTTGCAGTTGTTAAAGAGAGGGGGAAAAGGTTTTTACAGCTCCTCGACGGAGCTCCTGACAAGCAGGGAGGAGGTGGTCTGACAGCGGGAGCAGGGTAGGGAGGGACTGCAGCGCTGCTGATGGCCCCGTGCTAATCTCCATCCTTGGATTCTGCAAAAAAAAAATGCAGCGGTTTTTTCCTTCGTCAAGACCAATGGGTTCAGTTAATCTGGGCTTTACTTCTGACACCATGCACCAGAGGTGGCCAATAGGTAGATCTGGGTCTACCAGTAGATCTCCAAAGGAGTGTTGGTAGATCTTGATAGTAATTAAAACTAGAGATGTAATTGTATTTCAAGATGCTAATCACTGGGCTAAAGTGAGAATCATAGGCACTGAGTCAGGCAGTATAAAATATATATGTATGGATAAATATATGTAGAGTTTCAATCTAGGTAGATCATTCCAGCCTGGTCATTTAAAAAGTAACTCACAAGACACAAAGTGTGGACACTCCTGCCATACACCGACATCTGTACTTCAGAGAACACTAGTTGTAGGTATACTATAGGTTGGGTAGGTAATACAGTAGGTGAGACAGATTTTAAGGTGAATTTAGAGTGGACGGTTACTCGTGTTTTTGTGTGTTTCTGTGTGACTCTAGGAGGGAACTCCACAGGAGAACATGTAATGTGGTAACTGTGAATTTCCACAGGTGAGGCATTGGGATGGGCCCTGATTCTGGAGTGCAATTCTATCCTGTAGGGGTCAGCGTGGGGGCAGCAGGGCAAATTAATTGAATTTTTTTCACAATATGTTTTGTTTTTGCTGCAGTGGTTATAATGTTTAATGAAGATTATGGTAGAGTTTGGTTTGGTTGAGTATTGTAGCCTATTATATACTCCTGATACCTTATTATTATTTCTAATTATTAAGAAAATGAAAGAAAATCAAATATTTTACTACTTTTACCTTTGCCCAAATATGGTACAGCCATCTTTGTTGACATTTTGAGATGTGCAGCCTTAAAGCAACCTAAATCTGGTTTTTAATCCAGGATCTGTGAAAGACTTAAAATAGTCCTGGAGAGATTCATAAAGTGCTTCTCATCACTGCAAGATTTAAAAAAAAACATTCAGCATTCACTGAATAGATTTTTTTTAACAAATCCATATTAGCACTGGTCTTTCTGCAGCTGGAAGTGAGAAATGCTGAGGCCGGCAATATCTTTCAACACAGATCCAGATTTTTCAATCTATATCTGTTATGTGTTTTGGAGCGTTTTAGTGAATAAAGCTTTTTTTTTCCGTTTGAACCTCCCCACCCCCCTGAACAGAAGCTCTATAAAAATTAAAACCTGGTGATTTTGGAGTTTAAAAGTGTCACAGCGTTTTCATAAACACCAGTGTGAGCCCAGCTTTATTCCTCCTTCTGTTTAACATCAGGAAATGCAGGCACTGGCTGTGTGAACAGGAGCGTGGCTGACAGGGGCAACCGAGCGATGATTGGTTTACGGATCCGCGCTTTCTCCGCTGACTTCAAGGTCGCTGAGATTTACAATCAAACGCCTTATGACACTTTAGTAAAAGCCACCCACAGCCAATGACAGGGAAAGAGAAGGCGTCGTCGTCGGCCACTTTGGAGAATTCGCTTGACCTCCTGCTGCGGCCCATTACCGTGTGTCCTGTTGTCTGTTTTTATTACGACACCTAACGAAGATATGCACGATAATTTCCGCAGACAGAAGGTGGTTAAGGATGGCATATGGAGGCTGGCTTTGATAGACAGACACTATATGATGTATACTGTATAGATGACGAGGAAAACGCTGTGTTTAAGGCTTCGTTCACACTGCAGTCACACTCTACTGCACATAAGAGCAATTAACTATGAATTAAAAGTCAATCTGTAATGGTTTTATACCGCCCCCCTATGGATATACTGTAACTCAACTACTTACGGCCCTGTTTGGGAATGGGATTGAGTAAAGTATTGGGTTTGGGAATATATTTATATAACAACAATTTGTTCACATTCAATTGATTTGTTACTGCGTCTTAGGGGAAGCAGTCTCCAGAACTGCCACCCAAATCACACTGCTGCGTGTGCCCACCTCTGCGTGGTAAGTCCACTGGAAGTTATGTGGGAATGGCCCTATGCTCACAGCACCTCAGTGGCAACCTGGCAGCTGGTGGATTCAAACCTGAAGCCCTGCAGACACAAGTTCACTTTTCTAACCACTAGGCCACCAATGTCTCCCTCTTAAATATCTTTTATTTTAATACATATTTAGTATGTGTTCCTAATTTTTTGGTGTAATACATGTTTGTCCCATTAAACTGTATGTAACCATTAAGATAATTGGTAACACAGACACATGTAGCGCCACCTAGAGGTTTAGACAAATCTGTTCGTAAATGTTAAATGTTCATGTTTTTAATATGATATGAGTTCAAATGTTCATGTTGTGCTTTGCCACAGTGCTACTGACAAACAGACAGATTTTATAGTCACAGGTCTGTCCCAACATTCCTTCCTGTTTCTAATGGTCAGAGGCAGCGGTGGCCGAGCAGAGGAAGCAGACTGGCGTCGATCAGGCCTCAGGTTCAAATCCACTAGATGCCAGATTGCCACTGGGCCTAGCACTGTCCCGACCCACACAAATTCCAGTGGCCTCTCCACAGTTACAGTATAGAGCAGTGTGATTTGGGTCGCGACCCGATGGTGAATAAGCCTATGAAGATTAAATGAATGAATGTTCCTAATGGTCTGACCTACATCCCAGTTCAGAGAACTCCTAAAGTCAGTCTGCTGTAGGTCCTGGACCTGCACAGTGTCACTCACAGACACTTCACCCAGCAGGATCTGAGGCAGGCAATTAGACGCTTTTATTGGCCCATTAATATGCATTAGCTCGCCGTCCAGAGGACAGACACAGACAAACAGTGGCTGCTGACATCGTCCAGGTACGTTTGCAGAAGTGGCGAGAAAAATAAAGCCATTTCTAATGCTACTTTTGTGAAGTAGTGACTAAATGTGTGTCGATTAATAACATAATGTTTTGTTAGATTTATAAAAATTACACAACGGCTCTATGTACAGCCCCTTGTTCTATGCAGGTCGTTGTATGTTTTGCTAGAGAACATTAAAGGTCTGGAAGGTGACAGTGATGAAAACCATGACTTTGAATTAACCACAGGAAGAACAACAGGACCAGCAACGTGTCCTGTTGTTTTATGAAACATTTTGTGTTTTTCTTGAAATATTGTTTTTTTTTTTAGGTTTATTTATTGGAAGGACTTTTGGTTTAAAGCTAGACGTTTGTGATTACTAGATGAAAATACAACATTATACACTACATTAGCAGATGCTCAGTGCTTTAGTGCCATGAAACCTGTTTATCTGACAAAGAGAGAGAAATTTTCCCATACAATGAAAATATTATTTTGTTGTCCTCCCTGAATGTCTCAAAAGATACATATTAGAATTAGCTGGGAAACAAAACTAACTATACAAAAATTAGAATGAGGGATATTTTTGATATTTATACATGTGTATGACATATTTGTCCAAATAAATGTCCCCTGTATAAATGTATTATTTCTTACAGGAAGAGGTTTGAGTGCAAATGTTATGTCCACTCCTGATAGGTGTTGAGGAGTTTGATGGTAGAGGAGTTCCTGAACCTGAACCATAGAGTTTACAATAACTAACTCAATAACTACCATTGTTTTATTGCACAACTAAAGTGCTGGTGCACTTCAATCAATATATTGAGCTTTTGAGAGATTAAGAAGATAGTCTCCAGAGATAAAATTAGTTTCTGTCCCAAAAAATCCCTTTACATGAACAGCAGGAAGTTCCTGTCAGATGATCAGATTCCTCCAGTCTCACCTTAGCTCGGCCTTTGACTAACAACAGCACACAACTACCGGCAGAAACCTACACAATCTGGTACCATTCCATCCACACAATGAAGAGCTGTGGCAGCCAGAGAGCAGAATCAATCATGGCACTTTATTATCCTGTCACTACACTGTTTCCTGCCAGTGTGTTTACCCTGTCCATGGCCCTGTGATGGCGGCTGTTCAGCGTACATTAAGACAGACATAATTGAGATTGTGGGCGGCCGAAAGTGCAGGGCTCAACCTGTTGTCGTTAATCTGTCATATCGTGGCGGCGATGACCCATAGGTGGCTCCACCTCAGAGGCACGGCTGATGGAGCTTTGTTGCTCACGCCGCAGCGGGGCCTCACCTATTTGAGGTTTATTGGTTTGCCACCAACGGTGAATTCAAGGAAAGTGTAATCTACGACCCCCACCTCTGACTTTAATCCCTCTGCTCTGGCTCCAATCCGTGTTCACTGATTAGGAGCGATGCCTATTCTAAGTCTTTGTTTCCAAAAGACTGTGTCGTGACCCTCAGATGGGTTGCAACATATTTTTCTTGGGTTGTTAGCCTAGATTTTTATAGGAGTTGACTGATTGTGCAAACCCTTAACTTCTGATTCCAAGATAAATCAAAGTGCAAGTTTTTGCCCCAGAAATTGCGGGAAACATTTTGGGATTTTTTGTTGCATTCTAGGAAATTTGGCAAAACCAGGCATTGTGTTTTAATTTTTTTTATCATCAATAAAAAAAACCAATAACGATCTTACTGATGGTACAATTATGCTAATATAATTATTAGCATTGCTAAGCACTTCTGGATGGATGCATTTTGTTGCCCAATAAAGTCGAAATTTACACTATTCCTTCAAGGCGATTGGTCGAGACTTGGTTAATACTAACTGTTCAGATATTTTGGAGAGAAAAGTACAAATATTCAGAATATTTACAAATAAAAATGCATTTGTGAGTTATTGAATATGCATTTATATTGTATTTGTTAAACTACTTGCATTTGTCTGTGGATTTTTGCAACTTGCCCAGTTTCAAAAATACATGTTTTCTACATCAAATAAGACGGAGACAAACTCCTTGTCACTGTGATCCACACCACACCACATGATGCAATGCTTTGTGGTGACCTGGCAGCTGCTGGATTTAAACCTACAACCCTGGGGACCCAAATCCGGATCCTTTACCACGAGGCCACCACTGCCCTACCACCCTTACAAATGCCTGCTCGACATTTCACCAATGTAAGATACAATCATAAATACATTCTTTTTAATACTACTCTGGCTCCATGGATATCACGCTGTAATAATAATATATCCTCATTAATGGTCAGTGATTTTAGAATAGTCTATCAAACATTGACTGAGTATCAGACCCACTTATTTATTTCTGGATGTTATGGTAAAAATACAGATGTAAACAAGCGAGCAGACGAGTGCTTTTCTTTGAAACGGACTGGATTATACATGGAATCAATCCTGATTAATAGGAACATGTTCAAGTAGCAGCAGTTTCTCTGTGTGTGCGTCTGTCTCTTTAAATGAGATTACTGACGGCCGCGCTGAAAATTCACCTTCACTTTGTTCAAATTAAAGCTCTGGAAAAGCATTTACAAAATAACAAGATATAAATGAATGCAATCTTATCCATGGAAAAGGTGCTTTTTTACAATCACACAGCATATTAGGAATAATAGCTAAATCTGCTTTGGGCCGCCTGTTATTAATTACCTGGTAAATAAGAGCTGTCTGTTTTGAAACGGAGCTGTAGTGCTGGCGAGAGATCAGCAAAGAAAATTAAACAGAAATCAGAGTGCATTTCTATCCCCATCATTCTGATTGTCAGGATCAGCTTTTTCCCAAGAAGCCTCATAAACGCACAACAAATCCTGGCTTTTATTAAGTGGCTCAATTTGCCCTGGTTCATATTTCACGTTTATGTCGCGCTGCAGCAGCTTCATACATGTGGACACCATTCTTGTTATTTCTGCCGTTGCGTCTTGATTTATAACACGTAAAATAAAATAAGCGAATCCTGCCAAGGAGCTGCACCGGATCCACAGTTTGAGACGACGCCTAACGAGTAATCGGCGGTGTCCTCTGCGTGGAGCGGTGCCATGTTTACGCCACACTAACAGGGAAACTGCAGCAATAACGCCGAGGCCCCCGGAAGGTTTTAATCACACCGCACGTGCCTTTTTATCCTGCCTTGATTCTGCGCTTGCAAAAATTCACAAAGCCCATCACTTAAATCTGCAGCAGGATGTAAGTATCTGGCTCTGTCTTCAGATCGTGGCTTCTTTTATAGTAGGGGGAGGTTATATCAGCCTGGAGACCCATAAGTTATGAAATGTCAGGATCCTATGCATTCTAATTGAGTGTGGAACAGTTAATGGCTGTGGAAATTCAGCCGCTTGACGTCTTATTCCCCCGTGTGCTGTTTCACAGCCAGGCCCATGAGCCTCAATTAAATGACAAAATGGGCCCATTCTTGAAAATAACAACAATAAAAACACAAGCCTACATGGCAATAATATCAGGTCTCACCTTGAATCAACAATGGTCACAGCTTGCAAATGGCTAAACAGAGACACGGCGAATCGGAACGGAGGAAACCGAGTCAGTGTGAGACGTTTCATTACTGTTTGCTATGATGTCATTATCATGAAAACGCCATCGTCCAGAACTAGGGTTTTATGCAGTCATTTCAGAAATTACATAAATACAAAATCCCTGAATACTCAATTTGGTATCACAAACAGAGATCGGTACTGTTCATATTTTATGTGGTGCATTCACTGTCACCCTGGATGACCAAGTCTGTGTACCTCGTTATGTGAGATTCAGCTCAAAATGTACATGAAAAACTCAATTTTCTTCTGTCGCGGCTCTTGCATTACAAGGTTGCGGGATTAAAAAAAAATAATGCAAAAATATTATTTATGTATATGTTCATGCTTCATAAACCCTTGCCTAAACTGTACTACCCTTTTCCCACCTAGGATGGAAATATGAGACAATGGCTATTGATTAAAAAAATATACGCAACACAGACAGAGTGAACAAGAAAAAGGCCAACAGACAAGGGGGAGGTGCTACTGACATTATCCAGTCAGAGGGTGCTTGATTAACCAATCGTACACTGAGTATGCATTGTTTTAACCAATTTCTTTTTTTTAATCCGAAACATTCTTATGTATGTAACTTTCATGATATTAAATAAAAACACCTGTATACTTGCGGGCATGACGCTTCCATCCGTCACCTGTAGGAGGTGCTATGAGTACCCTTGCATTTTTGTTCAATACTTTTGTATAATATAATGCTCTAGATTAGGAGTGTCCACACTTTTTTTTGTCTGATGAGCAATTTTTCTAATGACCAGGTTGAATTATCTAAAAAGATCGGAAAACTCTGAAAATATTTACATATATAAACTGGATATGTTATTATATACATTGTTATATATTGTATATGTTATACTGTCTGACTCCATACCTGTATGATTCTCACATTAGCCCAGTGATTAGCATCTTGACATACAATTTCATCTCTAGTTTTAGTTACTATTATTGATTTTTGTTATTGCTCAGGATCTACCAACACTCTTTTGTAGATCTACTGGTAGATCCCGATCTACCTATAGGGGACCCCTGCTCTAGGTTTTAGACACTTTTGAGTTTCATTGTGAAACATAAACAACACCAGGAGTCACATGGTTTTACCTCCGATAATGAAAATCCAACAACACAGTGCCGGGGTTCTGCTAGTTTTGCTATTTTAGCACGTAGGGTTTACTGCAGTGTGATTTGGGTGACAGTTGTGGAGACTGTCGCCCCTGAGGCCCAGCAACGGACAAGAGGATAAAGATGAATGAATAAATCCAATTAATAATAATCCTGACTTTCCTATTGTTCATGAATCACTGGGTGAATTTCTTATTTTAAGAAATGTTTTACAAAAAGGGTGCCATGATATTATCCTCAAAATAGTTCCAAGCGGTGAATGGTCATGTAAAAGGATAATATATGTATATATATGTATTTATGCCCTCCCATCGCCCCTGTGCTTCTCTTAACTGAAACAATCATCTTCCATGACGGTAAATTCTAGGACAGACCAAAACTAGCACAAGAAACAATCTACAGCCCAGACAGTGTATAGGAGGAATAAGTTGAAAATGAGTTTAAGAGAGAATGACAGAAGAATTTAATTACTTCCACTTCAGGGTGACAGGTAAAACCTCTCCTGTCCACTGGGCCCGCGGGACCAGCACATTTCTTCTCAGACTCAGTCCTACTTTTTCTACCGAACTAGATCATGTCCCTAAATATATTCCCCCCTAAAACTTTAAGTTACCTCCGTGTTACTGAGTCAAACTTGAAATTCCGAATCGATACCACCTAAATCTGAGCCCGTTTTCAGGAGACGTCCGCGTTCCATAAATACACGTGGACCATGTCCTATTAAATCCGGTGATATGGTGAGGAGATAAATATTGACCCAATCCTGATTGGAGTAGATTTTTTTCCTCGCCCTTGCTTATTGTTTTTATGACTCCTTGACTTTAACCTCTTTACTGCTCCACTGATTTCATACAACAAACAATAGCTTTTCAATAATTCAATTTATGGCTGCACATAAATGGAAATTCAAAGGACAATGCTGTTGCAAATGAACACGGAGACGAGTTTGGCATCGGCCGAGCCGCGATTGCCAGAGGAAAGAGAGAGAGAGAGAATATTTATTTTACGGTTGCCTTGCATTCCCATTAAAAGGCAGGAAGCTGCTTTTTTTTCCAGCAGGTGGAGTCGATGTGATACGGAGAGTTGAAGGAGACAGATGGTGGAGTGAGAGTCTCCTGTGGAACAAACTGTTTCCACCGCAGCCACTGCCAGAGAAGAAATCCATCCAGCAGCATCCGCGGCCAGATTAGGCCTGTTAATACACGTTCATGATCCAGCTCACATATGTGTTAGCATGAGCGCCTGATCCCGCTCATCTGTTCTCACAACTGCAGAAACTGTTGCAATTTGTATGTGCGGGAGGATCTGAGGCAGCGCAGGAAGGAATTACCTTCCCGTTCATTTCCGTCGGCCTTCCTGTCAATCACGGCATTAATCTGAGCCTCGTTCAGATTTGTGGGGAAAATGAAGGATGCATTTCCTCCAATTTTCAATTTGGAAGTGGCAACTATGGCCATGATGAATGTCTGAATGGTCCATCTTCTTCTTCCCGCTCCTTCTAACCTTCCCTGACAGCTTAGATATTGCCTACCTGGTAATTTGCTCTACAATAATTGTTACTTTGAGACCCCCCGCCCCTCAGCTTTTAACAGGATTCTTAACACCCTCTGTAGGTGACAAAACGCAATTACAAACACAAGTGCCCACCCCGATGGTGACTGGTCATCAGCAGCTGCCAGCTCCATTCCCCTGACATTACAACTTCTAGTAATGAAGGGAGGAAAAGTGCAGATAGATTCAGAAAAAAGCATTTGCAGAAAAACTCAGTTTAATCAACAGATATGAAGCTGCTTCATTGATTAACAGCATCAGTGATTGAAGTGAAAGGCTGGAGTTTTTTTGTTTTTTTTTTCAGACATTTTTGGTTCAGTAACTTCTCACTTCCAAGGGATCATTTATTGCCTTGCGAGCTCACTCTATTGATAGGTGGGTGTTTGATGAATGCAGATGCAGGCGGTGCGTAGACACAGCGCTACCCGCTGATGGAGCGATCATGTTGTGTGAAACGCGAAGGATCGGGCAAGAACAGCTGTTGCTGCGCCGTCCACTGGGACGCGATGTTTCACCACCACCCTGGGTGCACGTGCAGTCGTGCTGCCGTAGAGCTGCAGCATCCTAACAACTCTATGTTTTTCTTTTTATGACACATCACCAGAGGTTTCCTCATCTCTGTCCACCACTAAAACTTCATTATTGAGCTAATTGCATCGTCGTTACTCATCTTTTCTGCTCAATACCAGGCTTAGCCTTTAATTAAGAGAATTATTAACCTTTAATATCGACCCACGTGGAGCTGAGAGCTGAGATGGAGAGTGAAAAAAAAAAAGAAAATTCACAATTCAGAGCAATAGAGTGAGAAGTGAGGTGAAAAGGACATTTTAAATGTCAGGAGTCCCATTCTAAAATGTTATGATTAGGGAAAGTAGTTGAAATATTTTTTCCTTAAACAGTCTTGAAAAAAAATATTAAACTGCACTGCTAGTTTGGTATGACTAACTGTACATTACCTGGAGAATAGAATGAACAGAAAAAACAAGGAATGCGAAAAGCAATGTTTTGTCAACACAATGCCATAGATAAAAACTGATATAAGAATTGAAGTGATTTTGACTACTATCAAGAAAACCTTGAGCAACAACATAATTGTTAACATTCATTCATTCATTTATCTTCATCTGCTCATCACATCATAATGTGAGACTTCACGTGTGCTGGAGGTCATGTGTGCCTGCAACCAACTGGTGGAATCGAACCTTAACCCTTGCGGACCCAAGTCTGCTCCCTTAACCGCTTTTTGTAGTGCCCTCTAGGGGTCGAAAATGCTAATGACAACATCTATTCCCCTGTGACCTCAACTACACATCTCACAATTTAAAATAGTATTGAGAAGCTGATAATGTGTATGTTTTTATCCGTCTAAAGCAATGTGTGAGTTGCTGCCACCTAGTGGCTGGAGGCATTTTATTCCAAGGAAGCCTCTTTCACTTTCCTGTCACTCCAGCGTGCCCCTGCATGGGGGCCCGCGCAATTACTTGAGTCAAACCGGTCTGAATTCTTCACGACTAATCGTGATTAACCCACAGTTTCTACTTCATACGTCCAATCGCTGGTCAACACACAACACAACTATCTGCTGCAGCCTGCTTGGCTGAGGCGAGGCGTTAGAACCAAGAGCTGTTTGCTCATGCCAGAGCCACACTGCATTATCCAGAGCAAGTCTTCATTTGAATGTCCTAATTAGTTAATTAGTTGGTGGTTAAGGATGATATGAGCGTCTCATCAATCTCCCCATCCCTAAAAATAAACAACCGTGAGTCATTAGAATACTGATGACTGTGGGAAGTGAGCGTGAGGATGAGAGGTTCGGCTCCTGACACTCCATATTTCCTCGCCGAACCGCGCAGCTCCGTCGAAGTCGAGACTAAAGAGCAAAAGGCTGCGAGCATTGTATGGATGACAGGCCAAGCATGACGTAATGAGTTTACAGAAAGTCTGAGGAGCCCAATTAATGTGTGCTCAAGCATGGCTTTTGGGAATCATTTACTTGTTTATCGTTGATGGAGGAAAATGGAAAATTAGACGTGAGAACGGAGGTTGTTTACGCTTAAACGCCATCAACGCGCTCGTTTAAAGCAGCGGTGCATTATGATCTGTTACATCTCAATCAGGCTACCGTTGACGCCGTGTAACGACCAAATTGGGAAAGGCTGTTACCAATTTACTCTGGTCAAAGTCACCCCGGCGAGGACACAGACGGAGTCTGCTCCTCGGATCTGCTGCGGAATAAGTGAAAGAAGGAGCGAGTGGAGCAGGAGCGGGAAAGAGGAAGTTAAAAATAGTTAGTACATGGCAGCGTATGATTGAGTTTCCGGGGCTCAGAAAATTCACTCTAATTATTCAAGAGTATCCCTCTGTCAGCCTTCCCTGTACGCACTCCTTTGTGTGGAAGTGCGAGTGACTCCAACTAATATACATAATTCTGCTACTTAATTGGCACGGATCGGGTGAAAGTGGGCTAGGAAAACTCCTCGGAGACTAATAGGGGCACATATCATTGGCTCCATCAGAACAGCAGTCCCATAGGTGATAGAAGTCAGCAAATATTTCATGAGCTGCACTATCCAAGCAGCTCACCTCTGGAGTCGCGGGCACTATCCTGCAAAAGAACACTTCTGAAACGCTTCTGCTGTCAGGTGTATTTATAGCAGGCCGGCCTGTGACTGATGCTAATGCTGCGGAAATTATGCGCCGCACTGTTGCTGTCATAACAATATGTTAGACCTAAACAGGAAGGTTAACTAAAGTAGTCATTTAAGTTATAAGTGGGCCACTGGCGTACGTCTACGTCCGCAGATATGGATTAACCACGACGCCGCAGTAGCTGGCCCTAGATTTAGCCTGCTGCTGATTTAGATAATTTCATGTTAGCTGGAGAGATGGTCTCATTGGGGAATGAAATTAAATCACCGCCGAGGACGAGTTAAAGGTTACCGCGGAGCAGAACTTAAAGCAAATATCCGGAAATACACCTAACATAACAAATCAAAGGAATTAGTGTCAGGAATAATGATGTAAACGGCACGAAAGTGAGGAAATGGTGCTGCTAATTTAACACCTCAAAGGTGTAACCTAAAAAAATATGTTTCTGTGACATAACTGCAACAGTGGGCAGATCCAGTGTAAGTAAAAATACCTTCAATCTGTGGTGAACCTTTAGGCCATGATTTATACCATGCAGATACAGAACATCTAGGGATTTGTGTTCTTGTCTGATGGGTTCAACCAGAAATAGACCCTTTGTAACAGATAACAAATTAAAGTCAAGCAACAATGTATTTTACACTGATTTTAAAAATGGCTGCTGTTGGCTTTAGGGCCAATTTCCACTCTCTTGTGTTCTTAAATCGTTGTCCTCTTGTACACACACTGATGCAACTGCTTGCAACCCTGAAGTAACCTGAAAATTAGCTAAATGTTAGCATAAAGCAGAAAGAACATGCTACTCAAAGAAAATACCTTAAAAAATAATAGCAATAATAACAATAACTATTATTATTATATTATAACTATAATATAACACTTCTTGCCACTTGCAGGAATGCTCACAGTATGATGCAGTGTGATTTGGGTGGCAGCTGTGGAGACTGCAGCCCCTGACACCCAGCAAATGGTAAGGCTGAATATGAATAATAATTAATTTAAAAAAGAATGAATTATGAAATTAAACAATAATTGTTGTTATTATAGGTGCAATAACAACAACAATAATAATGATAAATTGTGAATAAGAAAAATATACTTACATTAGGATTAGAATAAACAACACAAATGTTGCTATTGAAGAAAATTAAAAGTACGCTCTCAAAGAGCTCTCTGTGTTGATTTTATTGCTTAAAAATAAATCAGTGAATATTGAAGAATAAATAATATTTTAATTTTTATCCATTTAATGTGCGAATTTGTTAAGTTTGGAGAAAAACTGGTGAAGAACTGGTGGCGGTGGTGGCTGATTTGGATTACCACGCACAAACTACCCTAACATTTGATCCATACTATAATATGAAGCTTATTAAATTTATAAGAATAGATATATAATTTATATTATTTTTTTCTAATGTTTTTCTGTTTGAGCAGTAGCTCCGCTGCACTGAACCATGTTGATCTGAATGGCAAAGAGCAGGATCGTGCATGAATCCATGAATTCTTCGTAAATCACCCAGTCACGCCACAAATCAGCGTATTCCTCCAGGGCCGCAGCATTTAACCTTTCTGAAATGGATGTAAGCATCCACAAAAATAAAAAAATGATTGGTAACTTCCTTCTTTAGTGAAGTCAGCAGCTGCGAGGCCCAGACGTGAACCCAGTGCCAAATCACGGCACTAAATGGTGGGATTGTAACAATAAAAGATACACACTATATCAACACAAACAGGAATCCATTTTTGACACTTCACCTCTATCTATAGAGTTCACTGACCCTGGGATTCAAATTTATGGCCCTGTGTGGCTGCAATCAAAGTGTTTGTCAGAGGCACATTTTGCAGATAGTTTTAGTGTAAGACGCCGCAGATCATGACATGTATGGATTTAATGGGCCCTTGAGCCGCTGCGATACAGTATATCTGCTGCGGCCGCTGCTCCTCGTGCAGGATGAGGATCTCAGATGTTGCAGTAATAACATGGGAGGAGATTTGTGGATCGGACCTCCATTTCTAATCTTAGATCTATTACGGCGTTTCTGAATGAATCATCAAAGCTATCGGTGTCACCGTGGGCTTGTTGGCTGGATCTGAGAGTCAATAACTGGTTTGGATTGGGTTGGTGGGAAGAAACTGGATTTGAAACAAACAAAAACAAATGTTATTGATTATTTACAAACAAAATAAACTAGTGCTTTTATGCTTTTGAAATAATACCTGCAAAAATAAAAAAAACATGTGTACATGTTCAAAGTGAACGATACAATTGTCCCAATGTCTTTTATATTAGAATCTGTTCATTTCACATTGTGATACATAATTAATCATTTGTATATTGTTTCTCTAAGTGTTCGCTATATGCTCTTCCATTTGCAACATCATAGCTTCCCCAGTGTAGAGAAAAATATTTTATTTTTCCATATTTTAATTTTCCATATCTCTCTCACCTGCAGGGGGTGCTGGTAAATAAGTGTCTGTATATCTCTTTAAGGGTATTGTTTAACATCAAAATAACTCCTATTTTGCCCAAACTCTTAATTTTCCAATTCCAATACTCACCAATACCAATTTCAAGTATTCGTCAATATCAGTAACGGTTTCCTTACATGAAGAGATGATGCAATTTTTCCACCAAAACTGGTGAGGGTGAACGCCTCAATTTAGGCTGTATAGGATCTTTCTTAATAAATAATGTACAAAGACAACTTTATTTCCCATTTTTAAAAATAAATATTATGTTAGACTTCTAATTAAGTCGGAATAACCGGCTGTGATTTAGTTTGGTCATCTTTCATTTTTGTTCTTGTTCAATATAAGTATCTCTGCATGGTTAACACACTGAGACACAATAACAAAATCGGGGAATAATTTTATGAGATTTCACAATCTTACAAACATCCCATCCAGTTTTGTTTTCCTTACTGTGCCATGGTGATTGGACAAAAGTCACTGCTACAGATGACACGTCAACTGTGCCAGATTAACGATGACAAAGGAAAGAAAACTCCCAAATCCTACTTTTTGCCAGAACAAACACAAAACACCAGCATGCTCCATGTTAGGAATCAGAGAGAAGAAGAGCACTGGAGCTGAGGATTCCCTCTAAGAAGCAGAGATGACTTCCTGCATGTGTGCAGAGTCGGCCGGGTTAGCCCAGGGAGAGGGATCATGAGCACAATATTGACTTTAAATTACAGCAATAGTTGCCGCTCATACTGTCTCAGGACCATGGTGCGGATCAAACACAAAGATCAGGCCGGGATTAGGAAGAAAGCTACAGACAAGCACCGGGACGCCTCTGTGCTGCTGCAGCACGTGCGTTCAAAGGCCGTCTCCACGTCTCGCACTAAGCTCTTCAACACGGCAACACATGTAAGACACGGTCCTGGAGGGACGGATTTCCAATCTGTCCTCAATTTGGATTCCAAAGACAAAATTGATTACAAACTAAATCAAAACGCCTACGTCAGGTGTAAAAGAGCGAGGTTATGTGAGTGAGTCAGGACGAGGAAGGCGATGTTTCCTCCCTGAAAAAGGAAAACTCACAGGAAACAGCTGTGATCTCACATTGTTTTGTAACTGGGCTTTTATTTTCCTTTTCCTGGCAGTTAAACACAAATAACAGCGAGGATGATGTGCTGGGATTCATCGTCTGCGCTCGGGGAGGACTGCAGGATGTGACTGCTGTGATAAATGATCACACCTCGCTGTGACAAAGGAACTGCAGCACAATCTGCATGTGCTCCATCCTTTTGCCATCATTAGGTGTAATTGGGACTCACGGTGAGGTGTGTTCTTTTCCCCACTGTGGAACTACCAGGGAATGATGCAGCTACTCTTAATAGAACAGGCTACACAAAAAAAAAAAACAGGTAGACGTGTCCAGGCCACTGCTGTGGAGATAGACCTGTGAGCTCAACATCATGAACACCAGAGAGTCAAATCACCAACGGTCTAACCTACAGAGTCCATGCTCTTTGTTACATAAAGTAATGTTTCCTGAGAAAAGTGGAACATGTTCCTGTGAGCTCAGAAGAATAAAAAAGACAATGATAAATGATTTATAAATAGAATCCCATTGTACTTGATAAGAACAGAATTGAATGGGCAATTAAAAAATCATTATTAAAATATGATGTATTTTTCAGACCATAAAGCAGAGCAGATTATAAGGCGCATTAACTAGTCAGATACCTCAAACTATTATTCAACTCAGTCAAAATGACGTCAATGTAACATATGAAAAACAAAACTCCAAAAAAAAAATCCATCAAATTCTTCATCTCCAGTGTCTGAGTTTAATGGTTGGGCAATTTCGGCGTCGAGCATGATCAGTTCCGTCACATCATATTCTGAGACGGTCTGGTTGTTAGTCCTTAGTTCAGTGATTAGTCTGAAATTTGTTGGTAAATAGTGGCTTTTTTTAGTCCTTATACACACACCATAACATTAGGCCAAGTACATATTACTCCACGCTGTCACAACACAGTATAGTACAGTATTACTCTGTCGTAGATTCCCCGACTACAGTAGCCATAATACTCCGACAATCCACAAGGTGGTGCAGCTCTGTATCCAAAGTTGCACTTAAACATCAATATTTTTGAGCACTGTTCAGGGTCAGTGAACACAACCATAATCCACAAATAAGGAGCACCATATTATAAGGCGAACTATTGATTTATAAGGAAATTATAGGTTTTAATGCGCACCTCATGGTCAGAAATGGTTGTTTAAGTAAATAGATAAGTAAAAAAAATTATTTAAAAAAAACTGTCTCTGCATATCAACTGGACTGTCGTGTCTTTAGAGAAAATTCACCTTGTCATCCAATATTCTTCTCCAGTTGTAACTGAAAACCCTATTGCTCCGACAGATGTCTCAGCTAATTACATCAAACATAAGGTCATATTTTATTTAATAGTGAATCCAACTAAATCACATCAAATTGATTGAACAAACATGCTCAGATCATAGCACCACATAACTTCCCACAACCCACAAAAAGGCTCATAGTATTGAGCAGTGTGATTTGGGTGACAGTCATGGAGACTTGGGACCCGAGGATAAATAAACAGATGATAAGAATAAATGAAATCTCTCAACAACTGCTTCCAAAAAATCTAAATGAAATTGCACTTGTGACATCATCACCAGACCTGAGAATCTTTCCCGCCCCTGGGACCCACTCCACATTTTGAGAACCCCCCGGTCAGCACAGACTTGCATATGTATGTTACTTAATGTTGCTGCTGCTAGTGTTTAGCATTGTGCTGCAACAGTATGTCTGCCAAAGGCATAAATAGAACCTGACTAATTGTGCATAAAAATAAGAAGCTGCAGACACACATTGATTACAGCTCTACTCATTAGCTCTAATCTAAACCCATGGAGTTTACAGCAGTGTGAAACAAGGTTAAAACCAGACTGGTGTTCACAGCAGCCTCTCTCACTGCAGCTCTATTATTCATCATTAAGACAAGTGTCTATATCCAAACAACACGGCTGAGAATATGAAGCCGGCCGAGATGTAACTGGTGGAATAATAATAATAAAGGGAGAGGGCTGAATCGGTGAACACTTTGCCCCTGTTTGTCAGCAAAAGACCCTGGAGCCCCCACATGTACTCTTTTACTGCAGTAAAGTGAGTTCTAGCAGCAGCTGGAACACAAAGAGTCTGTTCCTTGACCTCCGACTGTATCTCCTTCTCCTCCGCTTTGAATCCGAGCGCCCCGCACCATCTTTAGCATTTAGAATTAATTGCACAGTTATCCTCAAATTAATTCCTAACTGTTTTACAACACACAGAGAGAAAAGGGCAAACCAATTATTATTCTGTTTTCACCTTACAGAGGGGGATATTATGCAAATGATCCTCTCTACATGAGCAAGAAAAGAGGCTTTATTTTCCTCAGCAGATGCTGCCTAGACAGTCGAGCGTTCTGTGGGGGACAGGAAGTGGGGATGCTGTGAAGATCTGATCGCTCCACCTGGCTTCCCACTGACTCCACAGCCAAGCAATAATAGAAAACACACCCATTTATTATTTATTTCAACAAATTTGGTCTTTTTTTCTCTCTCTCTTTCTCCGAGGCTGGACATGTAAGGTTAAAAAGAAAGGTTCCAACTGTTGTC
The DNA here is from genome assembly GCA_016785265.1 of Paraplagusia blochii. NCBI lineage: Eukaryota > Metazoa > Chordata > Actinopteri > Pleuronectiformes > Cynoglossidae > Paraplagusia > Paraplagusia blochii. The sequence goes on along the minus strand of JAFBJS010054604.1, from coordinate 31,927 downwards.
TGGAGGCATTTCACTACTGCACCGAAATAAAAGCCTCGTAGTCACTGTTGACCAAAATCAACACTCTAACTAACCTTCAGGGAGCGCTAAGAGCACAGGAGTAACCTCTATACTTCTTTCAATGAAAGCTTCTGTACAATATAAAGAAAGATATAAATTACTGAGTCAAAACATTTCAAATTCCACTGTTCTCACCACCCACAGGTAGGCTCACAGTATACAGCGGTGTGATTTGGGTGTCAGTCGTGGAGATTGCTGCCTCATCAACACGCCCATGGACAGATTTATAAAATTGAATGAATAAATGAAAACATTTACTAACTAAGATGTCAGTGTAAAAGCATGCACCAACTGAGGTACACCCACCATAGGTTGAGAATCACCGGCCTTCTACTCCAGCTGTGTCTCTTTGTCCATTTATTAGTTGATACAGGACATAATGCAACACATGGACACGGTCAGTAGCCTAGCCTAGGCTAGCACTAAAAGGAAATGTTTGCCACCCTCAAGTTTTCATTGGCCGCACCAATTTAAATCTCAATATTTTAATGTATTTTATGTATAAAATTACAACTTAGTAATAGAAATAATAATAATTGTATCAATAATAACTTTTCTTCCCACCATATGTCAATTTTGTGTTATATATTTGAAAATGTTATTTGGTTTGCCACCCTCATTGGCCGCAGCAATTTAAATCTCAATATTTTAATAAATCTTAGCAAAAAAATAACCAAATTAGGAATAATAATAATATAATAAAATGTTATTTTTGCATTAATTTGTTTAGGAGAAAATGAGAAAAAGAAAAAACAAACAAAAGCAAAACTACTGCTGATAAATGCTAATATAAGACTCTAAGTACCGTAATCCAATACTGTTGCTATAGGTTTAAGAAATACATCTTTATGTTCAGGTGTCAGAGAAAATTCACTTGAAAAGCTTCACTTCGAAAACAGGGATATAAAAATATTGAGGCTAACTTAAGGTAAGAGCCAGAAAACCAAATATTAGGAAGTGTCTGACAGGGTGGCAGTGCAGGGGGAGGGGGCATCTTACCTCCCTGGACTGAGCTGCACTGTCTGACCACAGCGAGTGTTTATTAATCTGAGACCTTGAGACCTTGGAGAAACTGCTAAATGAAAATGAAAAACACGGGCACAGAGCATGGCCAACTTAACAGTCAGGAGCCAACGGTGTCTGATCTGAAAACCTGCTTCTTTTCCTTCCACTTCCTCCAAGGTGGAAGAAAAACAAAAACTTTAATGAGCTGTAATGATGAGTTAAGGTCAAAGCACTTATCATCTTTACAAATCAGGAGAAGATGTGCTCATGGAAATAAGCTCCCATGAGTATCTATCATCACCTTAAAAAAACTGCAGGCAGTGGCACAGCTCCAGGTGCTCCAGCAAATTGGGCCTTCGATGTGGAATGGATCAAACGCCGGCTCAATATTCATTATTCTTCCTGACCGTGATGCGCCGCGGCTCGGCGAGTGGGTGGGGAGGAATTGTGTTCCTCATTGTGCGCGTGTTTGGGCTAAACTTAATCATGATGTCAGGCTGTTAATAAAAGGTTATTAAAGGAACAAAGATCCAGGTTTTACATATGTTAGACAGGGAGGTCTCGGAAACTCTGGTCTCTGAGGTAAACAAGGGCCTTCATGACAAATGATGCTCACGCTGAGAGCGAATAGTTAACAAGAGATCCCCTTATTAACCAGGTCTGCATAGATAATTGGCACTTGAGCCTCTCGTTCTGGATCTGGCCTGAGCTGTGTCATTTATCACCAACCCTGGCATGCTGTCAGCTCTCCATAATAAGCCAGAGTAACTGATGAATCAAGATTAAGCAGATAGATTGAGAATGAAGTAGCAGAAAATGGAACGGGGCCAGATTGGACTGGGCTTAGCTTGGTATTCATAGCATTAAAGTGTTTTTTTTTTTTTTTGCTTTACAAGGAGGAATCTATTGCTCATTAGAAGCTATATTTGTAAAACAGGTCCAAGTCGACAGCTCGGTGATGAAGAGTCTAGAGGAAGGTAACTACACTTTTCCCTAATCTGCATGTACTGCAGCTGTTTGACCTGGAAGAGGAGAACTAGTAAGATCCTGGGTTAGAAAAACTCACTGTCAGTGATGTGAGATATTTCAATGTTTTTTTTTTTAAATAATGGTCAAACTTAGGACACAAATACAGCAGACGAGCTGAGCCTGGAGGTCCCTTGTTCCTGCCTCTCAGTGATAATACATTAATTCAATGCTATACATATTTAAAAAATGTGGGGAAAAAAAAAAATAAAAAATTAATAATGTATTTTATTTTCCTACGTGGTCAGTTACTATCGACTGACGAAAACAATAACTGAAAAGTCTACATTTTTTATCATATGAATGCATAACAATGTTAAGTTGGTAACTAGTATTAATGTTTTTATTAGCACTCTCCCGACCAGCATAACTTCCAGTGGGCTCAACACCTACAAGAAGGCTCGCATTATGGTGCAGTGTGATTTGGGTGGCAGTGGTGGAGACTGCAGCAGACAAGAGATAAACTGTAGAGCAGCGTTTTTTTTTTTTTAATAGTTAACTCACTGTAGAAAAGAACATTACAGGGAAAGAGAAACACTACGTGCCAGTGTAGGTTTAGGATCCGTCACTGATTTAAAGTGTACTTATAGAATAAGCATCTTTTAAGACTGTGAAAAACAACAGCAGAGAAAATGAAGCCTCAACCATAGATGCAAACAAACAGACACCATTTAACTGAACATCTTCAGAAGTTAATTCAATAAAAAAACAGATAAAACAAACTAAACTCTTCTTATATATAGGTCTTTAGTTTTCCTTTACTTCCCCTTACTCCCTTATGTGCATGCCCTATAGCTGTGACTCAACCTTAATATATATATATATGTATAGTATCTGTGCGAGGTGACCCCTCCTCCCACCACTTTGGTTTATAAGTGCAGATAATTACAGATGATAGGTTGGTGATCAGCTGCAGGTATGGGAGCCACCTCAGGCCTCACCTCACACCTCCAACACTCCCCTGCTCTGTCAGACATGTTTGGCAGCGTCTTCCTCTCCCTAAGTCTCCAGCTGTCCAGTGGGGTGCGCCAAGTCACAGCAGGAGTTCCTGCTCCTCCACCTACAGCCCTGCTCTTCCAAAGACTGGGTGTGTGTGTATGTGTGTGTCCGAGTGGTGATGGCGAAGTGTGTGTGTGTGTGTGTGTGGGATGGGGGTATCTATGTACTTGCATTACTCATGAGCAGACGGAGCACGCTGCCAGCACCCAGCACGTCCGCCCACACGCCCCTGCCCTGCTGCTTAGACCTCACGGCTGGAGGAGATGATGGAACGAATCTGGGATCCAGGTGTGGGGGGGGTGGATCCAGAGGAATCTGGGAATGAGAGGGAGACAGGCAGAAAGAGGGAGGGCGGGGGGAGAAGAGTTATAGACAGAGAAGACCAGAAGACTACCTCCATCTACAGGCCGATCACCGGACACCCTGACCTGATATGGTACTCTGAAGTCTCCTTGTTGGGGTTCTTTAGGATGGGAATGAGTGACTAGTATTGTAGTTAAGGCAGAGAAAACAATTAAGAAATAACTCATTACTATAACTTATTATATATATATATATATATATATATATGTATATAAGTATATATGTTTACATTGTGTTACATGTAATGATACTGCTTTGTTATATATACATATGTATGTATGTATGCATAAAAAACAAATACTATCATCACGGGCACTTTCTGTACATATATCTGTGTATATATTCTATATATATTTTATGTATAGTATTTATAGTGGTACATATATGATTGGTGTTTCATTGCAGAAAATACAGTAAGAATCACCCATTGTCTTCAATGTCTGTGAAGACATATTTAGCAGTGACGACACGATTATTGATGTCTTGTATACGTGAACAACAAGTTTACATGTATATCCATCGTTTAGATGCGGCAGTAAGTCATGTTTTAACTGCTTAACTGCAGCCTGATGCCGAATTCTTACAAATTGCTCCTGACATGTACTTATAAACACTCGGAAAAAAAAAAAAAGAAAACAGAAATCGGATAATGTTCATCATCATCATTGGGACAAATTCTCAACAACAAATCCTCATCCAATTATAAATAACGACAGAACAGAGGGGGCTCATTATGAGCAGCCAGCATTACTTTCATGTGCCCACAGGGGGCTCTAGTGTACCACAGATTTTTTTTTTCTAAGTCTGTGTCAGTGTGAAGCCGCCGCTGCTGCTGCTGCTGCTGATGGTGTTGAGGCCGGACCTTTTGAACTGACTTGCTGTACAATTGATATAAACATTAAGTCAGCTTAAACGCAAATCAGAGTGTGGGCAGAGTGTAACGGTGCAATTTAAATGCAAAACAGGCTGAAAATAGTGAGGAAAACTCAACTGTGGCAACAGACAGACAGGTAGACAGACAGGGAGACAGACAGGCACCTGCAGAAAAGCTGAAAACGTGAACCAAAGCTCACCTTTGCTTTTGATATCCCTCAATATGTGTATTTGTGATGCAAGCGTGTTTGTACTGATGTGTGTGTGAGAGAGAGAGACAGAGAGAGACAGACAGGGAGAGAGGGAGTGAGAGAGAAACTCCAAGGTGGTGGGTGAACAGTACTTGATGAGCCAGCTCTGGAGACCTCTGAATTTTAATGATGTTGGAGATGATATTGTGTGTCCTTCAGCTTGTTATACTGACACAAGCACTCCATAAATCATCATACCTAGCTATCGTAAAATCAATACCAAACTGCTATCTCAGCGCGAACCCGTAATAAGTTTTTCAGCCGCCTAACAGCTTAAACTTTGCTGTAATGCCGTTCGACCTATAGGTTAAGATCAGAGCATGCTTAATTTGTTTTGTAATAGGGAGTTTCTAATCCTTAATGAAGCACCTATTAGCGAGGCTTTTGTTGGCACATTGGTGATCAGTTGGTGGAACAGCCACTGCAATTAACTCCCAATCTTTGTCCTGGAGCAAAAACAGGCAGAAGAAGAAGTAAGGGAAAAAAAAAAACACAGACGGGGGGTTGAAGTGAGGAAAAAGTGAAAGCTTCAACGGTCAATAAATGTTAATCCAGTCAGAACTCATCTGTGCCTTTGAACAGGACTCATGCTGTTTTTTTTCTTCCACTCATCCCTCCCCAGGAAAGGCCATCCCTGAAGGATACCGGCCCTGATCCTGGGAGCAGACGAACACTCACTAATAAGAGCTCATGTGTAAGCACTGTCGTCCACATTAAACACATTATTACGGGGCTTTTGTGTTAAAACATTAGCTATAAATAAACACCTTCGCCAAAGAAAAGCTGCGAAGATGGAGGAATAATTGAACATCCATCATGTTGAGGCCGATTAACATCAAATAAATCAAAGACAGCGCTGATATCCATTTGCTTTATGGTCGGACCAGAGTGAGGAGGAATTTATTTTCCGGCTGGGGTTTATTGAAAACTGTGTGTGTTCCTTTAAAGGCCGATAGCTTTAAGTGTAGCAGTATTCCCTGAGACACAACATATGTAAAAGCCTTTTGCACAAGAGAGAAGCCATTGCCACATTTTCTGAAGCGTAAACAGCTTATGAAAGTCAAATGGATATGTGGCATAATCTGACACGCTGAGTCGCTGCTACCAAAACAGCCCTAACAAAGCACGATGCCCCCGACAACTGCCAGGACGCTCACGTGTTTTTAAACGCTCCAAAGGTGACGGGGCGATAACGTCAGAAGACAGAAATTAAACACGGTCCATGAGAGATCACCCTGTTTTGTTTTTATCCTTACAACCAGGAGATCATTGCTCACTTCACACCTGAGCGGTGTAGTATTTTACAAAAAGAAAGATAAATAAATAAACAGAGACTTTACTCGGGTCACAACCCTCCAAAATTTCCGGTTCCAAAGATTACACATTAAAATGACATGACAGCTCCTCCAGCCTGCAGCCTGTTTTTTCTTTTTTTTGGCAGAGGGAACACCCACAGAGACGTGTTTTTTTGGGGAGGCTGACGCTGCCTGTGATTTACACGCAGTGAGAGGTGGTGACCAATTGTCAGAGGTCTTGCTGGCTGACCCCGAAACATCTGTGTTTAGGCTCTGCTGCTGATTACACAGCCGACAACACAGCAGCTCCGAGGATGAGGAGGATGGAGCAGCCAAGGCTGGAGAAGACGCTGAAACACTGGGTGTCAGCAGGAATTCCACTGACTCCTTATATACTATTGAAATGAGGGAAAGCACAGTATGTAAGAATTATTCAGTCCAGTTTGTAGTATGTCTACTGTAAAAATAGTAATATAATACTTTTTTCACCTTTTTAGTGAGTACATTTTATCTTTATCTTAACACTTTATATATACTGTATATTTATATATATATATATATATATATAACTAAAATATTTTCAGATTCCAGTTCATTCAATTTTATTTCTCTATTATTTTTTTTTCTCTTAGTAGCATTTAGGATTATATAATATTTGATAGTGAATTTAATAATTTCCTCATTGTCTCAAAATATCAACATTAATATTTTTATCCATATGTATTACTAAAAAAATTCCAATATAACATTCACACTATTTCATTGATATATTAAATAAAACATAATTTGCAGAAATAGTCATTTTAAGACAATTTAAAGTAAAGTTTATTCTTTTTTTTGTAGTATTATTTAGTATTACTGTACACGGACACCATGATATTTCCATTATAAAGACTCTGATACTGTTACTATTCCATTGAAATGATACCTGGCAGAAAATCTTTCTAAGGTAAACAGCCAATATGCAGCAACTTGATCAACTTCCTGTCTCACACAGAAGGAGTGTGGGTTTTGGGGGGGCGGGGTTAAGACAAGACAGGAACCAACTTAAGGGTACGGCTGAGCAGTGGTCCAATACAATGCAATACTAATACATTATAGTATTTATGTATTTAATGTGGATTTTGGAGAGTTTTGTCCTAAAACTTGTTTCATTAACTTGATGAGAACAGGATCAGTTCCACCAGTGATGATGTGAGAGCAGTGTCTGATGGGTACACTGGGCCATGAGCACATCCTGAGCTGTTGAGCTGTACACCTCAATGAAGGTGTAACAACTCTAAGAGATTACACCAACATGTGATCCAGTAATGAGACAAACTGTCTTTGGTTGAACCCACCCTCAACCTAATGTGATTGGTTCGCACTTCCCCTGGAAAATAAAGTGATATAAAGAGATTTGTTAGTTGCAGTGAGAAGTGGTGGCCCAGTGGTTAAGGAAGCGGACTGGGGTCCTACAGGTTCAAGGTTTGAATCCACCAACTGCCAAGTTACCACTGAGGTGCACTGAGCATGGCACATTTCCATGGGCAGTGGGGCAGTGGTTAAGGAACTGGATTTGGGTCTGCAGGGTTCTGGGTTCAAATCAGTGCAGTGGAGTGGATCACCATGACATTATATTTTTAAAAAAGATAACTTCAGCTAATCCTGCAAACTAAAGATTTGCCTTCAATGATTGTTATTGCATTACTGCCACCTACTGGATTTATTTTCTATTATTATTTTTCCAACTGATCCTGATCATTCGATCATTCAAGATAAAATGTCCGGAAGTCACTACTGAGCAAAACTACACATATTAGTTTGATGAAATCTCTTTATCTTAGATTTTATTCAGCTGAAATACAAAAAGTACCAGTGACCCCACGCTCCTGTCGGTGTGAAAACTGGGCAGGGTCTCTCAATTAGGCCCACACATGTAGTCGCCTCTTCAGCAAACATGAATGCAGTTTTTCACAATTGTATGATCTGCCAAAAAGTCCAGTCTCGCCCTTTGTTGAGCATCTACTGAGGTAGAAACTCCGATAATAAAGGTCTCTTTATGATGAGGCGCCTGCACACAGAGGAGCAGAAAAACTTAAGAAAAAAGAATCTATCAAGAGGTGGGAATTACGCTGCCCCGGACCGGGGTGGTGGAAAAAAATGGAGCAGGCATTTGTGCCTTAGCTGGCAACCTAACCTTCAGAAAGATCCTATTTTTCATTAGAGTTGTGTCAGACAGCGACGCCTTTAATGACATTCATCCCCATAGCAGGGAGAGGATAAGTCAAGCTTTAGGAACATAATGAATGGGAGAACAGGCCCGGGTTCTGCGAGGAACAGGAACAGGACAGACAAACAGGCAGAGCTGCTGCACGGCTGCACTTACAGCGAGCCGTTCACAGCACGCCGTCCGCACCACTGTATATTAACACCATGCAAATGAACAGTCAGATGCTTCCGGAGGTGGCTCTCTAATGCTGCCCTGTTAATTACTGTCATTAGAGCCGGGCCTGGCAGAGAAGACTAACAAGCTGCTGTCCTCATGATCTCTGCATTTGAAAGTCATCTTCTGCGATAAATACGTGTCAGAGCCTCGGCAGGAAAATTGCAAATTGGCAAATTTGCTGACAGAGAGGAATAAAAATTCCGCTGACTCCGTGCAGTCGGCCGGTGATGGATGCTTTCTTGACACAGTCTTGGTGTTTAGACTTAAGAAATAATGAGTATCAATGTCCCAACCCAGGGATATGCAAAGATGAAGGAGTGCTGCGTGGGTTTAATTAAAGGAAGCCCAGGCAGGAGCTGCTCTCAAACAGAGTGACCCGACATCATCAGGTTCTTATTGCTGTCACGGTGCCTCTGAATTATGGCCAATGAGACCAGGCAGAAGTTTAATAAGAGCGACATAATGTCACAGCTACTGAGTTGAGGGTGTTAATGCACTGAGGATATAGGTGGGCGTGGTTAAAGACAGAGACCAATCATAAGAGACGTTGAAATTTCCACAACTATAAATCATAGGATTTCTTTAACGCTGTGTGCAAAAACATATCGTTAGCCTCATAGCATAATTGCAATTATGCTATGAGGCTAACGATATTCCTAAACTTAACAGAGCTGGGAATAAATCTCTGGAATTGTATTTATACATTTATTATCTTCATCCTCTTATCTGTTACCAGGTCTCCACAACTGCCACCTAAATCACACTGCACCATAGTGTGAGCCTTCCTGCGGGTGGTGAGCCCTGGAATCTTTTCACCATTGATCATTTGTTTAATTTAAACATAAAAATAGATCTTGATGTTTTTGGTTATTGATAAAAAAACTAACTTTAAAGAATCTTCTTATTATTTATTATTACTGGTGTACGGTCCTACCACTGGATGAGTGAGGTGAACAGCACTACTGACAATATATTGTCAGTAGCCCCGTGGCCCTGAATATAGACATTTATAGAAAATGTTTGGATCCAGATCAATATTTTTTTGGTTTATTTAAACCGGTTGTACATAAAACAATAATGATAATTAAAACCAGGAAGAAAATTGTATTTCAAGATGCTAATCACTGGGCTAAAGTGAGAATCATAAAGGTATTGAGTCAGACAGTAAAACATATGTTATGTGTTAATGCAGAGTAAGATATCCAGTTTATATAGGTAAATATATCTTCAATCTAGGTAGGTCACTTCAGCCTGGTCATTTGAAAAGTAGCTCACAAGACGAAACAGTGTGGACACCACTGGTCTATAACAACAAGTTGACTCGACGCGGTAGTAATTCTCTCGTCAGCCTCCAGACGTCTCCAGATTGAATATTCAAGTTTGGTCGCGTCAGGAACGGCACCCGACATAAAAAACCAAATCACTAAGTCGACATCAAATGTGATTCTGCTTGTATAACAACAACACTGTAGTGCACTTAAATCATCTACCATATCATTACAGCTCAGCTTACAGCACTGCAACAAAGGCAGAGGATGTATGTTTATAAAACTCCTATTTTTTCTTGCTTTTTTTTTTTTAGAAAACGTTGCAGTCTTTGGCTCTATCTATGCAGGGACTGAGGCTAATTAAATGAGAGTAGTTTTGTTTTAAGATCAGTTGAATTGCTTTTTTCACCACATCATTACCACCACAGGAGGTTGTGGGGACTCATTGTTTCCACACTCAGACTATTTTGTTTTACAAATGCCCTCCGGCAGTTCACACTCCCAACGTCGAGGTGCAGAGGAAGAAAAAAAAAAAAATGTTTTTCATACTTCAGAGGGCAAACCAAAATATTCCCTATTATATCTGTGATGCATCAAATCCCTGGTGTGGCCTGGAGTGTTGTTCCTCCCCAAAAACTGCAGGGCGACACAGTCAATATATTCAGTCTACGTCCAGGCTAATAAAGAAGGCTCCTTCCTCCTCTCCTTCCTCCTCTCCTTCTTTGTTTCGCTCTCGCACCCCGGTTTCTCTGCTCTGTTTTTCAAACGTCTGTGCTGTTGAAGACAAATCAAAGGCTCTATTTTACTAATGTAACACTGAGCAGACTCTGAGGTGGCTGTGGGGATAATGAGGGACTGCAGAGATGTGAAACAGACAGGCTGAAATGGATAATTAGGACAGAAAAGTTTTCTGTGATGCCAATGACACTCTACAGGAAATAGGATCATTAAGTCCTATATAAAATCTCAGTGTAAAGTGTATCTATATAACGTTGCACGTCCTCCTCATGCTTTTCATTACAACTTTTCATCTCAGCTAACCGGGCCGTGTTTAATTTGAGGTGCGGCGCTTTCGTTTTGTCACCGCGCCGACGCCTTTTAATGTAACCCTTCACCGACTGCCTGTGAAGTGAGGGTTTTGTGCTCTTATATCACTTTATCGCAGTGAAAGCCTGGCCGTTGGTATTTTATCTTCATAACAGACCTGGTGTTAACATCCTTCTGAGGTGAACTCAGTGAGGACTTTTTTCGGGCAGTTCATTTAGGTGGAATTGGAAAGTTTTAAAACACGGTTAAAGATCTGATTTTTCACTGGAGTTATGTTCATGTTCAGTCCTTACTGAATCTTTTTTTTTTGTCATGTCCTTTTTTTCAGGTGTTACAACAGCATATCAACAATTTCCATCTCCCCCTGTCCACTTTATCCTCAACTCTAACTCCAACTACCTCCATGTCCTCCCTCACTGCATCCATCAATCTCCTCATCGTCTCCTACCTGGTAGGTCCACCTCTAGGATCATTCTTCTACCAATATCACCACTGTTCCTTCTAAAAACTGAAAAATACTTGCTTCAAAATCAAGACAAAAACAAACAAAAAAAGGACAACACTGTAAAGGTGCTCTGCTAACCCAGCAGTAGTGTGAAGGTATGACGTCTGATTGGTTATCCAAAGACGTGAATGAAAAGGACACCCTGACAGGTCTGAGGTTCTCCAGAGGTGCTGTAGGCAAACTGGATAATGGGCTGCAGCGGCCATTAAAAGACATTTGAGGGAGATATCATGCTATGTTGCTCTATTATGATTAGATTTCTCCTTGACAATATGAAAAGATCAAATCAATACCTACTGAGATTTTGATGATCCACCAGCCACCCCCGCCAGCCCAGCCCCGCCCGCCCGCCAGCCTCCCCAGGCTCTATTGAGAGAACATGATCTGACATCACCACAGTAACATCAGGCTCCTCTCTGCTTCCGTGAAAATCTGCGACTTCGATTAGTGGAACACCGAACTAAACGACCCGCGTTTTGAATCGACTCCCAAATGTTGCTGTTTGGGTACTGATGATAGGACCTATTGTCTTTCACTTTGAAGCAATTCAATTAGGAGTCATTAGTCCTCTGAGTGATTACCAGTGGCCTATCGACGGCGGTGGAAGGACACGCTAATTAAAGGGCATTGAAATGTTTTCCAGTGCGGAGTAATGGGGGAGAAACACAGCATTTAAAATGCAGTTTGGAGAAAATATCCTTGCACAGCAAATGACCGACATAACATGTTCACTTTGCTCTCAGCAAATTCCCTTTATAGACACATATACGGGAATGGATCCCGCAGGAATACTCAAATGTGGTCATACAACAGTCAACGAGAAGCAGGCAGCCGCACTAAAATGCAGGTAAATATTCAGATGTTATGGTTTTCCACTTTGGAAAATAATAAAAAAGACAGATAAATGGCGAAGCTGATGTTAAATCATGGCAGGTATTTATGGCGCATATGTGAAACCGAACGCCAGGATTCCACTAAAAGCAGGCGGCAGATTATGTTTCATTTTTAATTGACTGTCAGCGAGTCTCTGAACTCACTGTATCAGAGATGGATCGGTACTTTTCACTGTCTATCATGGAGTTAATTCCATTGCAGGATGAATGGTGGTGATTATGTGGAGGGAAGGTGACTCCTTCTGAATCCACTTCCATTTCCTATAATTGGTTGGTATTTTAATGCAATCACGACATGAACTGAGGAAATAATCAACTGATTCGAAGACATTAAAGGAATTAAAAGCAAGATTTTTTAATGTTCCTGTTAATTTATGTGAATACAATGCAGTCTAGGATGTTAAGGGCTTCAGTTTACAGGTGTATTTCTGAGGTTTATCAGCCACCGTGCACCATCAGAGGGTTGGAGGAACTGCTTTGTGTTAATGCAGAGGAGATATTGATTAAAGTATGATAAGAAGAAGCTTCAGTCCCACAGCAGAGTCGTCGTATCCATGATTAAACACACTGCACCGAGAAGGCCCCTGTGGTTTTAACAAAAGAACTTCTACGTAATCTCTTTAATCTGTGAAATCTCTTCCACTAAAATTTGATATGAACTTTGTGAAATTCAAATGTAGAATAACACGTTAAGGTATTTAACAGTGATTTAATTTGCCTAAAATATCAGGTTTTGTTAAGTTATTTTTTTGTGAGTGTATTTATGGTTGGTCAGGTCAGTTTGCTGATCTTAAATGCAATTGGCTGAAATATTTAAAGATTAAAAAAAAAAAAAGATGGACAAATTATTGCAGTCTCAGACTGAATATTCACTAAATACTCAAAACAAAAGGTCAATATTATGGATATAGACATTTTAACGGAGATTATGTTTTTGACGGTCTATTTTCCAACGTCATCAGATTCAATCATCTCTGTCTCAGCACTTATAATTATTACGACTGGATCTAAATATATATCAACATAGAGACTGAATAGAGTCTGAAAAAGAAATGACTGAGATTGAAAATTTCTATAGTTACTTTATTGTCGACCTATTCTAAGACATTTACATATTGATAAATATAAATAAACACAATCCTTGGAGCTATACCTTTAATAATATATATTCCCTGTGTATCCTGGTCTTTGACCACTTCACCACCACTGTCATATATTTTACTCTGTGGCCAAAACATGTCAGGAATTCAAGTTGACTCTTGAAATGAAACAAAACAAAACCTGTATAGAATCTAGGATATGTTCAATGATAGACGTCCTTCTGCCAGGAATGTAAAAAAAAAAAAATTCCGATAGTTTCCTAAAAGTGTGTCTGTCTATCTATCTATCTATCTATCTACCTATCTATATGCCTTTCTTATCAATTAATAGTAAGTTATAAAAGTTTACACCTGCCAGAATATGGTCTTTTCTATCATTTTTTGATTCTGTAAAATCAAAAATTTACCTTTGTTGTGTGTCAAAAACTCAAATCAAACTGAGGACGACTGATTAAACCAAATAAACATTCAATAATATCTCATATTGATCCATTAATATGTTTAACATTTGTTACCATTTTAACAAATGTTTAAACACGTCATGACACGGCCTGTACCATGTGTCCAAATTTACCCGCGTTCCCTCGTCCTTTTTTCGAGACCTCTACTCATCTGCTGTGATATGTTACTTCTATAAATTGATGAAACCATTTGACGCGGCAACTGCATTCTTCTGTTTTAGCCACGCTAAGCAAAAGGACTGTGAGGAATGTCCCCTTGGTCTGACTTTTATTCCTCACCTCATTCCCAATGTCATTCATTTGCCACTGAAGGTAACAAGCCTTTTCCACTGGCTGCTCCGTAACGGCAGACCTTTAATAGCCATTTCCCGGCGTGGCCAGGGGAGAGAGGGGGAACATGTTTATTTGTGTGTCTGCACATGCCTCTCCAGCGATTCTCTCTGCTCCACTCACCCAGCTGCTGGCTGGAGGAGTGATTCATGGGCCTGACAGATGCCTGGTGCAGCTGGATCTGTCCTTGATCATCCCAAAAGCCTGGACAGCACTGTCATTCACCATTGCCCAAATTATCTCTGTATTGACTGCAGAACCCTCTGTGACAGCGCTGTAATGGCTAATTACCCAGGATGCTTTGGGTACTTTTAAACCCCAGAGTGTTCTCTCGCTGTCTTGCCATGCGTCTGCTGCTGCTGCTGCTGCTGCTGCTACCACCACGTGTCGTTGTGAGGGCCAGCATTTACTCCGGCCCCACCTGAGCACCAGGGCTTAGGGATCCCAGGGATAAATGTCCGAGCAGACGGGAAAAGAGGAGAAGGACATTGGATTTTCCAGGAATAATGCAGTGATAATGTCCAAGCAAACAAAGCACAGAGTCTGGTTGGTTGTTTTTCAACATCTTAAAGATATAACCTTAGAAAATAGGGAAACAGATCAACTGTTTATACAATTTGGACACATCTGTTAAAACTACAGCCTTTAGTGACGAAACAGGAAGTGCTGCAGGTTTAGGTGACGGTAATTCAGAATAAAATGTGACGCTGACTTTTATGACTTGATATTAGTTTAATATTATCAAACCACTTTCCATAAATGTAAATCAGTGAGTCATAATCAAAAGATCACATAATCACATTTAATATATTTGTTATTAGTCATTAAACCCTATATGTTAATGCATTTTGTGTGATTTTTCTGTTTGCCTTCCTGAATGGAATGCAAACTGATATTGCACTTTTGTGAACAAAATAAAAATCTCAAGAAATTTTTCGTTTTTCAGTAACATTTGTCATTTACACAAGGTACATTACATGCAAATCAGTCCCATGTCAATGAAAATTAGCAGCTGTACGGCTAGGGATGAACTTATGTGGATGGAAATAGTAGTTTTTTATTCCAGTGCAAAAAAAATACTTAATTAAAAACTTAATTTAACTGTGATATTTTCTCTAGTTTTTCTACATATTGATTGCTGATTTTTGGAAAGAAAGATATTTTGGGACATTTAAAGGACAATGACATTTATTTAAAGACAATAACTGATTTTGGATCACTGACATGAGGGAAAGTTGCTCTCTGACTATTATGTCTGACTATTCCTTAGTTTGTACCAGGAAACATTCACAGGTAAAAAGTTCAACAACAAAAGAAGCTCATTTACTATACAAGGGCTGCTATAGGCTCCAGACTTAGAGATGCATCTGAGGAGGAAAGGTGACAGAGGGAAGTGAGAGGAAAATGAACAGAGAGACAGAAGAAGGAAGGAGAAGGTGAGGGAATAGAGGGTACAAAATCCCATCCTGACTGTTAGAGAAGATGATGAGGTCCCCTGAGAATGGACAGAGCAGAGAGGGAGCAGCTTTTCCTCACAAAGACTGCAGTAATTTGCCACATCCTGTCCGCACACCCGGCATGGAAGCCACTCCGTCCTTAATTACCAGGATAACAAACCCCCATCTCCTCTCTGCTCCTCATGATCCCCTTCTCCCCACGTTTTCCTCCTTACTACCCCCCATCAGCCTACATCACTGCCACCACCCAGGCTTCCAGCGCTCCTCCTCCTCCTCCTCCTTCACATCAATGTCGAGGCAGAAATGAATTGCCTCTGCTGGTGCCTGCAGACAGTGGAAGGATGGACACCAAATAAAGTGATAAAAGCTGGGAGAATGGCCCCTGCCTGGGTCAGACGCTCTGATGTTGACGGACGGGGGCAAGATAATAACACAGAGGCCTCACCTGGATAAACTAGCTGCTCTGACAGCCCTGTTAGCCATATAGAGGGAGAGAGGGGGAGGAGGAGGGCGACAGACCAGCCCTGGACACTGACGATGGTCATGTAATGACACCGTAATCGACCTTAAAATATATATTATGTTCAAGCCTTTTTTTTTCTGGCAAATGTTATTGCTGTTTTCTAACATATTTAATTGATGTTACTTAACTTTTACCTCATATATACAGTACAAATGATTTAGATCATTGAACCCAGTAAATATCTACTCTCCCACTGTAAACAAACCCATTTACTGGACAGAAAATACCACTGTATCACCACAGTCATTATCTTAACCTAGGCCAGTATACCATCCATACTGGAACCATAGCAGTGTTTTATTTTTAATTATATGATTTTTTTTCATATACTGCTTTGGCACATCACTTTTTGATCTTGCAATATCGGTTCCTCCTATCATCGTGAAGCAGAATTCACCAAATATTGGATTGTTAGTTTTATCCTTCTGACGATATGTAGTTGCAATAGCAATTCAAATTAGTCATATTTTAGTTATATATAACTAAAGAGTTGTATTTTGCTGCATCAGAGCGATGAGTATGCTTTGTGTTGAGCAACATGGACAGTGAAAATGTCACAGAGGAGCTGGGACCAAAAAAAGGAGCTGTGTCAGCTGTATGGAAATACTATTTTTTTAAGGAAGTACTGTATATGTACATACTGTGCAAATTATTTCAGGCTGATGTAGTAGTCACAGCAAGAAACACTACTATTTGAATTAAACAATCATAGTGATTATCCAGTACATGTTATGAAATTTAAAGAACGCATAACGCTAAGACCTGCATGACTTTCTACAGCACGTCTGCAGGTAACGTTCAAGTCACCACGTTGAGGAGACCTTCTACGACAAGAGCAAAGCAGTGGAACATGACATACTGTTCACATAAAAACATGCTTAAATAAGATGTTTGCAAATTGCAAAACTTGCACATTGAAGAAGTGTGTAATATTACTGCAGTGGTCATGCATTCTAATTTCTGCTATGAGGACCAATGTCACCTTTGTGAACAACAGCGTTTTATGGGAAATATTCAAAACATTGGTTAATACTAGTCTGGTCATTCTAAGACAATTTACTGCAGAAATTATTCGAATATATATATATATATATATATTATATATTAGAAATGGGGTTAACACCTCAACATGCGTAGTCATGCTCTGTGTCAGGGGTCTCAAACATGCGGCCCGTGGTCCATTTGCGACCCATGAAACGATATTTTGCGGCCCCCACCTTGATGCGAAAGTTGAATTTATAATTATAGATTTGTTCTCCACATTTCATGGTAAATCCGATAGTACTCAAAGACCCTAAACAGAAACTTTGGGACACTGATTTTTTTTTTTTTTTTTCTGAAAGCTGACATGACTCTCAGTGAATAATTTTGGAAAAATTAAATTTTGCTTTGACTTTTATGGAACTTACTTGGAGAAATTCTTACATATAATCAAATTCTGACACATAACCTGAAAAATAAAATTACACTCTTTGGTTTGGAGAAAAAATTACTCCAAATTACTCAGTCAATAATACACTGATTCCAGCTGTAAGTCCTCATCTTTCAATAGTTCTTCTAACCATGATTAAAGTCTTCCATGAGAAAAGTACATAAAATAAAAAACTATTTACATGAATGGTCTAATACCAAAGAAATTTTGGCTTGATTCTGGGAGATTATGTGAAGTATAATAGGTTTGTTCCTTAAGTACAAGTCAGAAAGTAGTTGAAAGTTGGTCTCTAAGTTGGGATCTACACTATGATCAGAGTAAATACAGTTTTTTGAGGAGACCCATTGTTTGGAAACAGAGAAGAAGCGCTAACTAGACTTGCCTTTAAGTAAGAAGGTCATCAGTTCAATTCATTTCCGTAATATTTAACATTCTGTCACTCATTTAGCCTTTCTTTGCTTGCCCACAAGGCTTTTTGGAAACTTCAAATCTTTTGAGATCTTTTGAGATAATTGCAGTAGAAGCTTAAAAAAAAAACCTCCCAATAAATAAACACAACCTGTTCCACTGTGCTTCCTTAAAAAAGAAAAACAAGTAAATAAACTAATGGCTAAAATCACATTTTTATTCCGTCCCTAAAGGGAGGTAAACAGGTGAAACAAAGATGAGAATCTACAGCCTACAACACTGGATGGTGTGGATGACATGAGACAACCAGAGTGTGGGGGCCATGGCCTTTTCGTCTGGCTATTGTCTGTCATCTACAAGATGGCGCTCTGTCTGTGTGTCTGCCCCCGGACTCTATTTGCATCAGCTCCTGCTGCATATGTCTGTTTGGCTGCTGAATTCACTCTGACTCCACAGAATCAGAAGCGAAGACTGAGGGTGGAGGATGTGGGAGCGACACCTCCGTCCGTTCTCCTCAGATAGATGTGGCTCCGGGGAAATGATGAGGTTGAATTAGTGCGGTGTTTGTGGGTCTTTTCCCTGCGAGCGGGCGGTGGGAGGAGCTGATATTCCTGGGGGGTGACTGGGGTTAGAGCTGTGTGTGTGTCTGTGTTAACAGTCACCTGCTGCTAAATCCTATTAGCAAAGGCCTCGGGGTTAAACCAACCATCACCATTAAAGGCCTGTCAGGGGAAAGCCCACAAATAATAGGGCTGATCGCTACAACTCACAAATAATAAGGCGCTTTGATACGGGATAATCAATTAGTGATAATAGGCCCAGGCTTGACATTTCTGAGAGAGGAGACAACAACAAAGAACTTGAGAGGAAATGAGGATTTTACACTTTGAATATAACTTGTTTGGTGGGAAGACAACCTCAAATGAAATGTCACACTTTATTCTGCCATTCCCTTAGTATCTGGATTTTCTGAATTTATTCAATCCTTCAGTTTTTGGAACTGTAGCTTATTTAATTCCACGCATTGATGACAGTGTTTAATGGGATTTTTGGCAATACTTTTCCAGGCAACAACAAGATTGCATTTCCTTAATTTTTTAGCTAGGATTTTTGTGTTTCCCAAAAATATTTTTTTCATAGAATGTATATATTTTAAAGGTCACAAACCTTCACAAACCAAGACAATGGACAATAGACAACCCTAACCCTAACCCCAAATTATTGACCATTAAGGATAAGGGAAACTGAGTGATTTCTGAACAATAAGTGTTACTAATACTACGTTTTAAACATTGAAACAGTAAATGCAATGAACACGGACCCTTAGGAACACATAATGCAAGACGACCAAAAAAAAGCTCACCTGAAAGTTTTTGGGAAATAAGTCAGATTAGATTTGTCTAATGTTGTATATTTGCTAATGTTTCATCAATCTCCTCTTTGTCTCCTACCTGGTAGCTCCATCTCTAGGCTCATTCTCCTACCAATGTATCCACTGTCCCTCCTCTGAACATGTCCAAACCATCTCAGTCTGGCTTCTCAAGCATCAACCCTTCAAAATAATATTTTATTATTTATTTCTGTAAATAGCACCAACCTATTTAACAAGGGCTTTAAAAATAAGTCCAGTAAATTTCAAGGGTAAATTCGTTATTCAACAATTTCAAGGGCATCCTGGAGCTTCAGTTTATTCCCGGCCCTGCTCACTGCTCACAGTCGGTGCTTTGTAAAAAACATGAGATTTAAATGCAGACAAACTTTAATTAAACTCCTGCGTTTATGACATTTGCTTAGTCATTCTGCTGCAGTATTTTTTTTTTTCCTACAAAAACTTCACATCACAGCTGTGTATAAACAAGTTATCTTTTTCTTCACTTTTATCATATCCAAGCCTGTACCGGTGCTTAGAGGTGTGTGTTCTTCTTCGGAGAGTGCAGGGATAGTCATCATACGGTTATTGTTATTAGAGGATTAAAGTGTCGGCTTAAACATTTCCATATGGTTTTCCGTAGAAGTGAAAAAGAGGTGTGGGGAAAAAATGGCTAAGCAAGTGTTAAATGAGATGAGAAGTGACAGTTTACATCTCCAGCCACAATTAACACGTTGATGGCGATTTTCGCTGGGCCCCCTCACAGTGATAATGCCTGTTGTCAAATCTGTTTAGCACGCCAAATCTCCTGGAGCCTTCAGCTAGGCAGCAAGCTTTTGACAGATTGAAGGTTCAGAGATAGGCTATCATGACAGATGGAAGCTGGCATCGATGTTCAGCTCTCGCCAATCACAGGGGACCTGCCCCCCTTATTCTGCGGGGCGCAGCATCGCAACCTTCCCCCCCCTCTGATGGGAGCAGGGGATGGCATTGTTAAGCAGTGCATCTGTGAGACTCCGTCTCCTCTGATGGAAGCATAAGGCAAAGAGCTCTCAAGCAAAAGACGGCCACTGCTGTAAGCACATTTCAGATATGATGGGAGACTCGCTCCAGGGAATAGTAAGAGGGAGAGAGAGAAAAAGTTTGAAACATTTGAAGGAGGAGTGGAAGACCCCAGAGAGAAAACTGTGTTTGTGGCCAACCAGCAGCTTCTCAGTAATGCCATCATTAGTTTTGATTATTACCCAAATGCTATACACAGTCACAGCCTTGATCCGCAGCTCTCCTTATAAAAAGCAGTCCTTATCTTAACGAGAAGAATCCATTTATAGGGGGGAGGTTGTGAGGAATTCTGGTTTAAGCATAATGTAAAGTTTACCTAATTGAAACATCCTTGTGTCAAACTGACCTGTAGACCTGGTTATGGTTTAGCATGGGCTCTAGATCAGTGTTCCCCAACCTTTTTTTACGCCACGGACCGGTTAAATGACTTGTATTATTTTTACAAACCAGTCGTTAAGTTGTGGCAGATAAATACGCTTTCATAAAATTAAATTTCCGCTGTTCTGAAATATTTTCCTACCTATAAAATCTTCCTACCCGAATTAACTGTGCATGGGCACAACAAGTATTTCTCAAGTGCACACAGACTATAACTTTCTCCTACCAGACCAGTATAAAAAGTTAGAATCTTGTATCAATGACTCTGCGTCATTTTGAGTTAATTGTTGTATATTTCTTCACTGAGAAAATATTTCCTAATCAAATATAGTTGCATTATTAATAATGATATTGTTAACCATTCTATCGTTAAGTTATTTTGTTGATATGGGTATGGATCAACTGTGAGTATTATCCAGATGGGGCCAAAAGAGATTATTTCTCTGTGGCCCGGCACCAATTCACCCATGGACCGGTACTGGTCCCTGGCCCAGTAGTTGGGGAACACTGCCCTATATTTTTAATGTATCCAAATATTTTGGATTGAAAACAATCAAATAGCACAAGGTCAATTTCTTAAACTTTACTTCAAATGACCATTTAGACTTTTTCCATAATTTTCCATAATTAATTAACATTTCCTTGTATCTCCCACAGGTTCCTGATATCTTTTCTACAACACAGTAGACTTCACCAGATATATTAGTTTGTCTGGACCCAAACGCAAGCAAAAATCAATTTCCATCCACCTGTCTGTTGTATATGAAGTTCTCTTTAGAACCCAGACTACAGTGTGATCACCTTTAATGAGATCCTTCTGAAACAGTGGCACGTTGAAAAAAAAAAAGGGACTCATTAAA
Organism: Paraplagusia blochii; assembly: GCA_016785265.1. Taxonomy (NCBI): domain Eukaryota; kingdom Metazoa; phylum Chordata; class Actinopteri; order Pleuronectiformes; family Cynoglossidae; genus Paraplagusia; species Paraplagusia blochii. The sequence goes on along the minus strand of JAFBJS010054604.1, from coordinate 10,534 downwards.
CTGAGCCTGTTCTAATCAGACAGGCTTATCTGGATTTTCATCAGAAATTGTTCTGAAAAAGAAAAATACATCAGGGCCTCTGAAACAGGAAGAGGAATGCGATAATGAAGTATCTGCCACGCGCTGATGATATCACGAGTGCTAATGATCGCTGTAATGACAGTTCACACAGCACCCGGTAGATCTACGCACCTACTGCGAGGCACCACTGCGGCAAAAGACTGCAGTAAACACACCCAAGTCTCAAACACTTTAGTGCTGATTAAAAAAAAACATAACTGTAAATATTAGGGGGAAACAATCAGATGCAGTAACGTAGTACTTCCACAGTGTAGTATTTCCACAGGTAGATAAGTTGGAAATGCAGCCTTGTTGGTCTACTCTCTGGCAGGCAGCCCTCTAAGTTGTTTGGACCCCCTCCGCCCCCCCCCCTGTTTAGCCGAACACATTGTTGATTCAGACCCATCATGTTGAGGCTTGAGGTCACCCTGTCTCAGGCTTGGCTAGTTAGCAGCAGCCCACCTGATGGCCCAGAGGAAATCACAGCAGCCGCACTCACAGGAGAGGGCCTGACAGCCAGGCCCCGCACCAGAGAGAGGGGTCCAGGCAGGAGGGGGGGGGGTGAGGAAGAGGAGAAGGGAGGGTCAGTGGAGGAGGGGAGGGCTTCAAACACAGACAGGGATGAGGGATGGCTAAAGAGGGCACAATGGCGGGGAGTATTATCTTCCTTTTAAGTAAGAAGGAGTCTATTACTGCGGAGAGAGAAGTCAGTGATGAAAGAGAAACGAAAGAACTGGAACAAGATTGATACGTTGGCCAGTGTGAGGAAGAAGGTCGAAGAAGGAAGGATGGACCAGAATTCCTCTTAAACAGAACCACTGAATCGTTCCCGGTGTCACTGGTAGCCTAGTGGTTCAGGAAGTGGACTTGGGTTTGCAAGGCTCCAGGTTCAAATTCACCAGCTGCTCAACCCACATAACTGCCAGTGGCATCACCACCCACAGGAAGGCTCTGTGGGACGCTGCCCTCTGTCTGCACTCTCCGAAAAACTAAACAACTAAACCAAGTTGAGCTCCTGCTCCTGCCGAAAACATGTGTACTATATAAGAGTAGCCAAAAAATACAGGAAATGCTAAGAAAAAAAGACACTCCCAATGTAAGTAACTGAAAGTAAACTTCAGCAGTACAGTTGCAGGGAGAACAAATTCAATATAAAGTATAAATAAGAGTATAAGTATGTTAGAGGTTATATTATGGAAGATGTAATGAGCAATATAAAAGATTTTTCAAAAGAAAATGAACCAAAATATAGCTGTTAAACATTTAGTAAATTCTCCAAAAGGAACACTAGTTGAGGAAAGCCTACAGTCATGGAAAAAAATATTAGACCACTCTTTCTTTAATTTCTTGTCCATTCAAAAGTCTGCTTCTACTTAATCTACATTAATCTGGACAAATATAATAACAACAAAAAAGGCTCATAATGAAGTTTAATTTCAGAGCTGATTTCTGTCCATTTTGCATGTTTTTATTGAAAAAAAATCACTTCCGTTCCTACATCACTAGCAATAACATTGTACTGACAAATACAGTGCTTTTAGTCATTGCATGGTTTTGTGTTCATTGTTTCCCCCAGGTGATAAACCTTT
>JAFBJS010054602.1:204753-217435 GCA_016785265.1 Paraplagusia blochii | reverse complement strand
GAGAGGCCTGGAGAGAGAAGAAAGAAAGTTCCACAGATGGGTTATCTGCCTCGAGAATGTTGATGGAGAAGTTCAGAATGAGTGGAGAAAACGCTAGAGAAGAAAGACTGAGATGGTTTGGACATGTCCAGAGGAGGGACAGTGGATACACTGGTAGAAGAATGATCCTAGAGATGGAGCTACCAGGTAGGAGACAAAGAGGAGATTGATGGATGCTGTGAGGGAGGACATGGAGGTAGTTGGAGTCAGAGTAGAAGATACAGAGGACGTGGGGAGATGGACAATGTTGACTCAATGTGGCAACTCCTGAAAAAGGGACAGGCCGAAAGGAGGAGAAGAAGAAGATATAGATATGTGTGTAAATGCTACCCACCCAGGTCCACTTGTGGGTTGCAATCCACCAGTTGAGAACCTGTGGTTTAGAGACATTTGGAGTTACAAGGATGGACAGGATCAGGAATGAGGTGATTAGAGGGACCACACAGACGAGAAGGTTTGGAATAGAAGCTAGAGAAGACAGATTGAGATGGTTTGGACATGTTCAGAGGAGGGACAGTGGAGACATTGGTAGAAGAATGATCCTAGAGATTAAGCTACCAGGTAGGAGACAAAGAGGAGATTAATGGATGCAATGAGGGAGGACATGGAGGTAGTTGGAGTCAGAGGAGAAGCTGGAGAGGACAGGGGAGAAGGAGGAGGATGATTCACTGTGGAAAACCCCGAAAAAGAGACATGAAAAAAGGAGAAGTAGATTTTATATTGGGTTACTTCTTAAATACACATAGCTCCATATAAGTCGATCCTTACAGTAATATTGTCTCTTCTAAAATAATAGACTTCATTAATATTAGGTTTTTTTTTATATAATTTTTATATAATTATTAATTTATTTTATTTGTTTCTGGAACCTTCCATTAGCTGACCATGTCTTTACAATCTGTTCATTTTAGGGTGCCGTTGCGCCCTCTGCAGACCACTGCTGATCATCACAACCTCTTTGCACTACACGAGTTGGCCACTGGGAGGACTAGGAAGACTGGACAACATGGCGAGAGAGATGGGAAGGCGGAGGTAAGATCAAACTTAAACATCTTCTCTCACTTTAACTACTGGTCGTTGTCAACATGAAATATTATCGATTATTCGATTTAACCCTGGCGTTTCATACACAACACAAGGCACAATTCACCAGTTAACACGTCTGTGAAATAAATACAAAAACTCCACACGGAATAAAACAAACTACTCAAAAAGTCTGTTTTAAGGATTAAACCTTAAAAACTCAACCCAACTCTGACTAGAAAGTCAATTGTTATTAAAAAAAAAAACCCTAACGTTAATATTAAAGTTTGACTGGAGTTGGAAAAGAATACATGCTAACATGTAGCTTGCTACGTCATTCTTTAGACAGACAGACAGATAAAGATAGATAGATAGATAGATAGATAGGTAGACAGACAGATAGATTGATAGATAGAGAGAGACAGACAGACAGACAGAGAGAAAGACAGATAGGTAGACAGACAGACAGACAGACAGATAGATTGATAGACAGAGAGACAGATAGATATAGATAGACAGATAGACATAGATAGATAGACAGACAGACAGAGAGATAGACTGTATTTATATACAGTATAACATAGAAATATATATATATATATATATATATAAATATATATATATATTTACACACACAAACAGCTAGCTTAAGTTGTAGTCAATCCTGTTGAATAGTTGACAATGTGTGTTATCATATTCCATTGTGGTAATAACAAAATTACATTATTATAGTATTCTATTGTTCTATTTATATATCTATTATATACCTATTTATAGGTGTGTGCATACCCGCAAACACATGTACATATATATATGTATATATATATATACAGTATATTTACATACAAACACACCCAAATGTACATATCCATGCACATATACACACACCTATATACTGTACATATATGTGTTTATCCATGAATTGGTATTCGATTGGTTTTTCTGTCTAAATGTCCGCCCACATAGACAATGATTTGAGCTTAAATGGCAAACGGACAGAGAGCTCAGGTCAGTGGAGCAGCAGCAGCAGCAGCAGCAGCAGCAGCAGCAGCAGTAGTAGTAGTAGTAGTATTGTGTGTGTGTGTAAATGAATCAAAGTTCATGACACACACACACACATACACACAGACATTCATTATCCTTCATATATACATGTACACACACATTCCTGAGCTGGTGTGTGTGTGTGTCCTTTGTTGATGTAAATGAACCAATCAGGAACAGTTTCAGACCAGTCCAGCCGTTTTCCCATTTTCGGGCAAAGTCCAGGTCGTAGAGTGTGTGTCTCCCTCTGTCTCTCTCTCTGTCTCTCTCTCTGTCTCTCCCTCTGTCTCTCTCTCTCTCTCTGTCTCTCTGTCTCTCCCTCTGTGTGTGTTATAAAATATGATAAATAAGTGAGAGTTCTACAGACGAGTGAATTAATGAAAGAATGAAGTGAAATCAAGCAGTTAATGAATGAATGAAGGAAGAGACTAAACATCCTGGAGCACTTTCTCTCTCACACACACACACACACACACACACACAGCAGAGAGAGCAGCAGCAGCAGCATACCACACACGCCACAATTTTTCTCCTTACATGAGGTGGTGGAAGGAGGGGAAAGGACGGGGACGCCGAGTCTCCCCTTATTTACTGACATCTTCCTTTTTTGGACTGCAGGACAGAGACGCAGACCATGACGCTGCATCACAGTTCATATTTTATCACAAATGAAGATAGAGTTAAATCTTTGTAAAGTGGTGGTGGCAGAGTTCTGAAGACAGAGACAGAGACTGTATCAAGAAGGGGTTTGGTTGCACCATGAGTAGTTCAGATGTGTCACTGATTTTCTCTATGGACTTACGTCTGAGTTAAAATCACACTGACTTAAAATCACTGATTTCATCTATAGACTTTGGTCTGAGTTTAAGTAGACTGGTCTGAGTTAAAATCACTGATTTTCTCTACAGACTTTGGTGTGAGTTAAAATCACTAATTTCATCTATAGAGTTTGGTCTGAGTTAACATCACAAATGTTCTCTATAGTCTTTTGTCTGAGTTAATATCAGACTTTGGTCTGAGTTAAAATATCTGATTTTCTCTGTGGACTTTGGCCAGAGTTAAAATCACTGATTTTATCTATAGACTTTTGTCTGAGTTAAAATTAGACTTTGGTCTGAGTTGAAATCACCGATTTATCTATAGACTTTGTTTTGAGTTAAAATCATGGATTCTCTGTAGACTTTTGTCGGAGTTAATTTCACTGATTTCATCTATAGACTTTTGTCTGAGTTAATATCAGACTTTGGTCTGAGTTAAAATCACAGATTTTTCTGTGGACTTTGTTTTGAGTTAAAATTACGGATCCTCTGTAGACTTTTGTCCGAGTTAATATCAGACTTTTGTCTGAGTTAAATTATCTGATTTTTCTTCTATGGACTTTGGTCTGAGTTAAAATCACCGATATATCTGTAGACTTTGTTTTGAGTTAAAATTACGGATCCTCTGTAGACTTTGGTCTGAGTTAAAATATCTGATTTTTTTCTATGGACTTTGGTCTGCGCTTAAGTCTTCGTTGTGACTGAATTTTGCCTGAGACTTTTGTAGAAGTTTGATGAAATTATTATTAAGGGACCAGATGTAGTATTTAAAGTATTCGTCCAACCTGACAGAGGTGATTTTCCTCTCTGCTGGTTTTTTCTTCATGAGTTTTCTTCTAGTCACAGCTTCACATTGTTCCGTCTCACAGAAGAAGACTTAAGGTTGAGATTACATTTGTTTCCTACCTTTCCCACAATTCCTCTCTGTGTCTGTGTCCTTACAAGGGGCTGATCACAGCTCAGGCATCCTTCATGAAAGGACACGCCCAGAAAAATCCAAACAGGAAACATACTTCTTCTTCTTCTTCTTCTTCTTCTTCATCTTCTCCTTCAGCCTGGTGCTCCTCCCTGCTGTGGTGTTTGTCTTTTTAAGGAGAAGAAGCTCTCCCCTCCCAACCTCCTCCTGTCTCCCCATTCACCTCCTCACCGTGATGCTGTGGATGTTCAAACACACACTGTATGAGTTGCACCTCCTTCTGTCTGTGACCTCCAACCTCCAGCAGTAGTCCAGACTCTGGAGGAGTCTGAAGGTTAAAAAATAAAGTTCTCAACTGTACCAGGGTTCTCAGGAGGACGGCTTGGACCAGGGTTGGTCCTCACATGTTACACAGCCCTGTGTGTGTGTGTGTGTGTGTGTGTGTGTGTGTGTGTGTGTGTGTGTGTGTGTGTGTGTGTGTGTGTGTGTGTGTGTGTGTGTGTGTGTGTGAGAGAGTGATGGGGATGGTCTAGAATCTCCTCACATGGACAGAGATCATCATCATCATCATGCTGGAGCTGGTGGTGTCCAGACTCTCCCCTCCCAACCTCCTCCTGTCTCCCCATTCACCTCCTCACCGTGATGCTGTGGATGTTCAAACACACACTGTATGAGTTGCACCTCCTTCTGTCTGTGACCTCCAACCTCCAGCAGTAGTCCAGACTCTGGAGGAGTCTGAAGGTTAAAAAATAAAGTTCTCAACTGTACCAGGGTTCTCAGGAGGACGGCTTGGACCAGGGTTGGTCCTCACATGTTACACAGCCCTGTGTGTGTGTGTGTGTGTGTGTGAGTGATGGGGATGGTCTAGAATCTCCTCACATGGACAGAGATCATCATCATCATCATCATCATGCTGGAGCTGGTGGTGTCCAGAGTCTAAAGTGATGATGTCACTGCTGGCATGCTCTCAACTCTGTGTGTGTTTCCTATCGAGGAGAAAACGTGAACCTGTGGCTGAACCAATCAGAAGACTTGATTTCATCCAGAATATTAAGAATAAATCCTGTTATTTCACCTTCCAGTTGATGCTGGAAGATGATAGGGGACAGTGTCTGTGGGGGGGTCACAGCTGAGAATGGGAACTCGGCCCCCCCTGGAGGGTTCAGACGGGACTGAGGAGCAGATCCAGGACCAGATCACAGGGAGAAACTGAAACCAGACCCTCAGAACCCAGAGTCTAAAAACCCTGTAACCTCAGAAGCACAGACTGAACTGTTCACTGCGTTGTTGTTGTTGTTATCAGTGTTATAATAGACGAGGATGGATATTAACATCACAGCAAACATGAGGGGCGCAGACCCCTGGGAGACCAGTCAAACACACATGGGACGCACAAGGAGTAAGAGTTTATTCAATATGTCTGTCTCTCTCTCTCTGTCTCTCACTGTCTCCCTCACTGTGTTAAAGGAATTCGGTGAATGATGGACAAAGTTTGATGGAGCCGGACCCGTCTGATTGGCTGTCTCCCTCGTGGTCTGCCCTATAAGGTATCATGCAGACGAGAGAGAGGCAGGAGGAGGAGGAGGAGGGGGAAAAGGAGGAGGAGTGATGAAGAGATGGATGAAGGAGGAGGAGGGTTATTAAAGTCACTCACGGCCCTTCACACTCTCACTTCTGTCGCGTCCCCACGTCCCACGGTAAGACCAGCACCTCCTTATGCAGGAGCCTGCTCCTCCATCCTCTTCTCCTTTCATCTGTCACCCACTCTTCTCCTTTAGTGCACCTCCCTTCATGACCTCCTCAGATGTACCTGCAGCCTCTCCTTCTCTCCATCCTCAACGTCTTGTTTCATGACCCCTGTTTCACCTCCTTCACTCCTCCTCTCCTCCACTGTTCTGGTCTCTGACCTCCTCTGATGTGGTCACCTGTGTGTGTACGTTGTGAGACCTAGTGTGTGTCCAGTTTCAGGTCTTTGTCTGCTTCTGTCCCATGTTTTTTCTGGTGTTTGGACCAGAGTTTTGTGAGTTTCTTGTGTTAAATCTGATGTTTTCTGATCAGAGTTTGGTTCAGATGTTTCCACTGACCTTCATTGGTTCAGTGGACAGTGACTCTGATGACTGATGTCTTCTTGAAGCTCTTCTCCACTTCTTTGACTAGAGGAGTTTCTTCTCGTACATGATGTTCTGTGGTTTCTTTCCGTGGTCTTGGTTCAAGCATCACCCTCTTCATTTTCCAATATTCTGACTGAGGTTTAGTCTACCTGTAGTATTTGCAGCCCTCAGTGATGACTGACAGGCACAAAGAGCAGAAGGTTAACAGAAGCAGAACGTCATCACTGAGAAGAATCATAACTGATCCAGTGGCATTCACTGAAAACTTCTGAACCAAACTCTGAAACTGAATACATCACACCAACCACTGCTAAAACTAACCTCTCTCACGACCACTAGGGGGCACCACAGCTGAAAACACCAATAGAACTCACCCCAAAAACAAACCTAGAGTGGAGTTTTATTCAATCCTCACTTGTATTTGAGATGTTGATTATATTTGAGGTGGAGTTTAAAGGTTGAAAAGAGACTGAGAGGGAAAACAGAGTCATGACTAAATATGGAGTAAACTTCTCCTCTGGGTCTGAGAGAAGGAGAGATGAGGAGAGACGAGGGAGGACAGATGGAGGGGGGAGAAGGAGAGGGATCAAAAAAGGAGGGTGGGGGGCGAGCGAGGTAGAGTTTGAGACAGAGAGAGACAGAGAGAGAGAGGTCCAGCAGACTCAGGACTCGGCTTCATGTCCTAATTAGGAAGTTTTCCCAGAGTGCTTTGTTCCTTCACTAAAGGGCAGTAGTAGTTTGGTTTGTGTGTGTAAGTGTGTGTGTGTGTCTTCACACACTCCATGTTTGGTCATTCGTGTGTGTGTGTGTGTGTGTGTGTTGTGTTTCTTTTTCTTTCTTATTCCCATCAGTAAAACAACAGAAAAAAGTTTTCTTTTTAACTTTATTCTGACTTTTATCCAACAAACTCCAAACATGATTCCCTCAGATTTCTTATGTTTCTTTAGCTCAGGTCAGTTTTCACCAAATTCCATTCATTTTTCACTGCAGATAAAAGAAAAAAAACTAAATCAACTGTTGACGGTGAGTTTTATTCCCCTCTTCAACGTCTCTCCCTGTTTTTCCTCTGTCCACAGTCGGTGTCGTAGTGTCGTCTTTGCTCCACAGCTCCCCCTGCAGCCATGTGTGATGATGAGGAAAGCGCCGCTCTGGTCTGTGACAATGGATCTGGTCTCTGTAAGGCCGGGTTTGCTGGAGACGACGCCCCCAGAGCCGTCTTCCCCTCCATCGTTGGTCGACCTAGGCACCAGGTGACGCTCCACCTTCCCTTAGTCCACAGATTAACCAGAGATCTGGTTGATTAGACGCTAGTGAGTCTGATGTCCAAGTTTACCAGCTAACGTTTGTGTCCAGGGAGTGATGGTGGGAATGGGACAGAAGGACAGCTATGTTGGAGACGAGGCTCAGAGTAAGAGAGGAATCCTTACCCTCAAATATCCCATCGAACACGGCATCATCACCAACTGGGACGACATGGAGAAGGTCTGACCCTGTCACCACTCCCATCTTCATCATCTGCAGACACAGTGCTAATGCTAATCCATCTGTCCCTGCTCTCTGATTGGTCAGATCTGGCATCATTCCTTCTACAATGAGCTGCGAGTGGCTCCAGAGGAACATCCCACTCTGCTGACAGAAGCTCCACTCAACCCCAAAGCTAACAGGGAAAAGATGACGCAGGTAAACTGAGCTACACTACACTACACTGAACTTGTTCTGCACTGCCAAGAGCATTGTTTCCCAAGGACTGGTTCGTGACCCTCAGGTGGATCACAAGAAATTTATTTTTGGGTCATCTTGAATCCTGTTTCCTAGGAGTTCATGGTCATTTCCTTTGCTTCAATTACTGCTTTAAGTAGTTGAAATTAAAGTAATACTAATTGTTTAGATATCACTAGGTCAACAATCAAGTGTCTTCCTTAATGTCCAATAGAGGTCAGTGATTTAGGACAGTGGTCCCCAACCTTTTTTGTGCCACGGATCGGTTAAATGTCTCGTACTATTTTCAAGTTGTGACAGATAAATACCCCTTAATAAAATAACATTTCCGATGTCCTGAAATATTTTCCTACCTATAAAATCTTCCTACCCAAATGAACTGTGCATGAGCACAACAAGGATTTCTCACAGCCTATAACTTTCTCCTACCAGACCAGTATAAAAAGTTAGAATCTTGTATCAATGAGCAGTATTTCTACCGCTCACTGGTAACTTTGTTTATTCTGCACCTGGCATCCAGATGTGTATAAGAGACAGGTTCTTTTGTTGATATGGGTATGGATCAAGTGGAAGTAATAGACAGATGGGACCAAAAGGAAACATTATTTCTCTGTGGTCCGGCACCAATTCACCCATGGACCAGTACAGGTCCCCGGCCCAGAGGTTGGGTACCACTGATTTTGGATGTCAGTTAAGGTCTAAAAGGTTTGGGACTTAAATATGGCTCCTGTAGCTGTTAGTGGATGAAGGTTCTCACTGTTCCTCTCTGTTTCCAGATCATGTTTGAGACCTTCAACGTTCCCGCCATGTACGTGGCCATCCAGGCCGTCCTGTCCCTCTACGCCTCAGGACGCACCACAGGTTAGACCACGACGGCTCTTTATCTCCACACTGGTCAGTCCATCATCGATCAAACTGAACTACTGTCAACCTTCTGCCTCCAGGTATCGTCCTGGACTCTGGAGATGGTGTGACCCACAACGTGCCCATCTACGAGGGTTACGCTCTGCCTCACGCCATCATGAGGTTGGACCTGGCAGGACGCGACCTGACCGACTACCTCATGAAGATCCTGACAGAGCGAGGCTACAGCTTCGTCACCACCGGTACAGTGGACGTCCACAGCTCAGGCAGACATCACGGAGTGTCTTCGTCCTCCTCACTGTCTCTGTTGTGTTTCCTCAGCCGAGAGAGAAATCGTCCGTGACATCAAGGAGAAGCTCTGCTACGTGGCTCTGGACTTTGAGAACGAGATGGGAACCGCAGCCACGTCGTCCTCTCTGGAGAAGAGCTACGAGCTTCCTGACGGTCAGGTCATCACCATTGGCAACGAGAGGTTCCGCTGCCCAGAGACGCTCTTCCAGCCGTCCTTCATCGGTGAGACACCCGTCCACCTGTCTGTCTGTCTCCACACCTCCACCATCTTCAACTCCTCACACCGTTTTGTGTCCCTCAGGTATGGAGTCTGCTGGAATCCACGAGACCACCTACAACAGCATCATGAAGTGTGACATCGACATCCGTAAAGATCTCTACGCCAACAACGTTCTCTCAGGTGGAACCACCATGTACCCTGGTATCGCCGACCGTATGCAGAAGGAGATCACAGCCCTGGCCCCCAGCACCATGAAGATCAAGGTGAGATGACGATGTGCCGTAAATAGAATGTGTCAATAGTTAAAGAAAGGTTTAGAGTTTGTAGATAAACTTCCCTCAAAATATTAAAGAGCTTAAAAAAATGAACTAAAAGTTTAGTGAATAAAACGCATTTCAATAAACTGCGCCCCCTGGCCTTCAGATCATCGCACCACCAGAGAGGAAGTACTCAGTCTGGATCGGTGGCTCCATCCTGGCCTCCCTCTCCACCTTCCAGCAGATGTGGATTAGTAAGCAGGAGTACGACGAGGCTGGACCGTCCATCGTCCACCGCAAGTGCTTCTAAGAGCCCCCGCCCCAGACCCTGCCCCCCGTCTGCCCTCGGTCCTGCCACGTCCAGCTCCAGCACCGTCTTTATTTGTACTCCCTCACTGAGCACACGCTAATGAGTCCCAGGTTAACTCCGCCTTCCTGCGTGAGCTGTCTGCAGCGAACAGGAAGTGAATTTATGTTCAAGAAGGCGTGACTTCCTGTGGTTGATATGTTTTTAGGAGCAGCTGGAAAAAGGAAGTGAAGTCGTGTTTGGTTAAATCCAGATGATTCTGCTGAAATTAACCTTCAATGATTAGAAACTGTGATCTTTAGCCCCGCCCCCTCTGTTGGTCCTGTTTTTATTTTGGGTTTGATGATGTCACAGAGTGTGCAATGATGTCACAGCTGGAGGCGTGGCCTGTGGTGCTGTCGTGGAATGTTTACTGTGACGTCAACCACATGGAAGAGACAAAATAAAGAGCTGTTGTCATGAAAACGCACTGAGAGTGTCTTCATTCAGTCCACACCTGAACTGGACCAGAGTCCAGAGAGTTCTCATAGTCCCCATGAGGGATTACGAGAAAACATAACACCCCCTGGTGGCGAGGCAGAGAAAACATCCGACACAAAACTGTTAAGATATTGGGAGAAAATTGTCAAAAAAGAACGTTCTCCTGCTTCAGTCAGATTTCCCATCGTTGGGAAGGACCTGAATGCACCATTTGTTAAACATCTCATTTACATCAGCTGTTCCTAAAGCAGAAGGATAAGGAGGGCAGTGTGAGTAAGGAGAGGAGAGACAGAAGGAGTCAAGGAGGGAGGAGGAAGGGAGGAGATCTTTGCTAGAAACCTGCTGAAAGTTTGTCCGAAAATGTAATTCAGAAATTACTGAAACAGAGTTGGACCCTGGTTAAAGAAGGAACAACACTGCCCCCTGCTGGAACATGAGGTTGGATGGAGGTTTAAAAATGGAAGTGTTCTGTCAAACACACACACACACACACACACCCTCTCTCACACACACACAGCAGCCACCTGAGGACATGAATTTATTAATTGGAGCAGGAACAGAGAGAGGCCCTCAGACCTCAGGGTCAGTTGTCATCCTGACAACAGCGCTGACTTTAAAAATGAATGAAATTCGTTCTTTATTAATACAACTCACTGGTGCATGTGTCAGACCTGCAGGAAAACACAGCGGACTGTGCCCTGTGAGCGCCCCCTACTGCTACGGACAGTCTTGACGATATAGAACAGCAGTCTGTAAACACTTAGGCTCCAGTTCCAGAAGCTGTTGGTCCACCACTGCCTCCTGTGGTCAGTTTATGTCAGTTAAATACCAGAGTAACGTGTTTTCCGCACAATTTGAAAGCTCTGCTTATATGTACGGTACTGTACGCAGTCGGTCATTTCAAATTTGACCAGCAGATGGCGACAAAGTGCAGAAATCCGCAATCCAAGGATTCTTCACTCAGAAAACTCAGTCAATAGGATCAACTTCAACTTCAACTTTATTTGTTTAGAGTGCCATATCACAACAACCGTTGTCCCAAGGCACTTCACAAACATTATTTGATTATTGACAATATACATTGCTTAATTCGTTATATTTAATTTCTTAATCATCAAGCAATAAACGTAAATAATAAACGAAATATTTTCTTTACTCTTGACACATTTCTGTAACTGTGGAGAAAGGGCGTTGAAAACATTCACAGATAATTTATCCTTATTTAAAAACTCTTTGTTGAGTTGTAATGCTGTGGTTATTTCAGCCTGTGGGAGGCGCTGTTGCTCTTTAGAAATTAGCATCAAGTTTCACGAAACAATTCCTTTCAGACTTAGTACTTCGGTCACGTCGATATTCTCTTTGAATTTAAGAATTTTAGAATTTCTTCAAGAGAATCATCATCGTCATCATCATCATCATCATCATCATTTCTGGACGTGATTCAACAGAGTTTGTCTTCATCAGGAAACTGTTGGATTTTCAGCCTTTGAATAACAACAACACAATGAGAGGAACATGAAACTGAACCAAACAACAGCAATGAATACGATCTCTGCTGTTACATCCCCCCAGCTAACACACACACACACACACACACCTTCATACCCAGTAAAAACACTTTGTTTTTCTCATCTGCTCCACCTCTCTGCACCAAATCAGGCTTAAACCAGTTTAAACAAACAAATCAATGTGTGTGTGTGTGTGTGTGTGTGTGTGTGTGTGTGTGTGAGTGTGTGTGTGAGTGTGTGTGTGAGTGACGGCTGCTCGTGCATCTGTCAGACGCAGTGATGAAGGGAAAACTCAGCTGCTGGTTCTCGGCTCCTTGGCTGAATTCACAACGACCTGTTTTCACTCCTTGTCCGAGGTTTTTTTTCCCCCACGAACTCTACATTATTTATAGACCAAAGAATTGTCTTTCTCCTGCTGCTCCCTCCTCTGTCGGCTTCTCCTCCTCCTCCTGTCCTCCTCTATGAATGTCATCTCCTCAGTCACAACAGACCACTGCATGCTGGGAGCCCAGAGTATTTAATCAAGCTAAGACCAGCAGCTTCTCTTTGTGAAGTTTGGATCATTTTCCATGTTGATGCTCCGTCGGTGAAACACTGTGTCTGTCTCTCTGTGTCTCTCTCTCCCACCTTGTCTTTCTGTATTTCCGCCACTGTCTCAGACTGACAGCACCTGCTGTTCCACCTTTAATGTTGTGTCAGTATCATCTTCACGTCCTCCTGCTCGCACCTATCTTCAGCGACGCAGACAGCTCCACGCAGGGTATAAACAAACACATCAACAGGACAATATTAGCACCACGGTCAGTTCCTCAGTGACAATGGAAAAACCCACACCTTGTTAAGGAGACAGACAGACAGACAGACTTACTGACAGACAGACAGACAGACAGACAGACCGCTGTAGACCACAGACAGCTCTACATCTAGAAAAAGTAAAAAATAACACTTTCAACCATGTACAGTTCAGTTCCAATTTCTTTATGATAGAAGAGAGTCAGCTGAGGTGGAGGGACAGGTTTACAGGACGGTGGTGAGACCAGCCATGATGGATGGATTAGAGACACTAGGAATAGACAGAAGACAGG
>JAFBJS010054602.1:154051-197777 GCA_016785265.1 Paraplagusia blochii | reverse complement strand
GGAGGAGTTAAAGATGCTGAGATTCTCTTTAGGAGAGACAAGGATGGACAGGATCAGGAATGAGGTGATTAGAGGGACAACACAGACTGGAAGGTTTGGAGAAAAGGCTAGAGAAGACAGATTGAGATGGTTTGACATGTCCAGAGGAGGGACAGTAAGGAAACAAAGAGGAGATTGATGGAGGCAGTGAGGGAGGACATGGAGGTAGTTGGAGTCAGAGGAGAAGATGGTGAGGACAGGGGGAGATGGAAATGAATGGTCCTCTGTGGAAACACCTGAAGAATGACTAAGAAGAAAATAAAAATATTTGTCATTAAGTTTTACAATCTGTGAATTAAAAACCAGCTCGAAGTCAAGGACAGAGAAGGTTGTGAAAATCAACGTGTTCTTCACTGAGTCGGTGACCCTTCACATCTGCTGTGTTCACTGACCGGACTTGCAGTACTCAATAACTGCCGATAGATGAAGTCATGTTCCACGAATGAAACCTCCGTCTGTGAAGGCTCGATGCTGCTCTGAGACAATTAGAATCGAGACCCGTTGATACAACACATGAGGAGGAGGAGGAGGAGGATGAAGGTGCAAACTACAGTATAGTAGCAGTGAAGATGATGATGATGATGATGATGATGATGATGGTGTTGATGGTCAGTATTGATAAGAGCAGGTCAGTGATGTCACTGATGTTCTTTGTGTGTTGATTACCTATTGATCCATGTTGCTGCTATTGTTGAAGAAGATGGTGATGATGAAGATGATAAGGCGATGAATGATGATGATGAAGATGAACCATGTGCATTGATTGTCCAGAGGTCAACGCGATGACCTTCAGCGATTACTCCCCGTGGTGGATTTAAAGGTCCATCATCCACCCACCCTTGGTCCATGGTGTTGGTAGAACCTTCGTGGCTTTTTATCGATTTGTGAAGCTCATAATTTTTGCTGTTGAATTAAAGTGAAAAAGTCAGTGAAGGAAAGTGAATAATAAATATTTGAATGAAACTAATTGTAAATTCCAGAGACTTGACTCGGTTCCACTGCCTCCAGTTCTGACTTTTAATTCATTTAATAGAACAAAAATGATGACAGGAAAAAAAAACGAATCAAAATGTTTTGGTATTTTTACCTAAAAAAAAACCAAAAAAAAAAACCATCAAAATATTAATTTGGACGTGGTGTTTGAACAACATTGTGACAAACAACAAAAACAGTTTTAATTTTTTATTTTATTTTTTATTTCTGAAGTCATCCGTTACTTATTTTTTCATTGAACAACTCTATCGATTACAATAATATGTGTCAAACCTAGGGATGTCCAATGGATCAGCTGATCTAATCGACCCGATCAGCATATTGTTAGCATAATTACATGATATCGTTAAGATTGCTAACGTTTTTTCCTCCGATAATAAAAAATACAATAAACAATCGTATTTTTGGCAAAACCCAAAAAATTGGGTTTTGCCAATTTTACTGTCGTGTACCGCAGTTTTATGGTCAAACGACTGAATAGATCAGTATCGGTATCGCAGAAAGTGTTTGGACAAAATCGCAAAAATTGGATATCGGACATCCCTCGTCTAAACCCATTTGTCTCTTTCGACAACTGTCCATGACATTTAGAGCAGGAGCTGCTGTTTCGATGTCGTCCAGTAGTTGGCGCTAGCAGGAGGTGAACGCAGGCCCTTGGTCCAACTTAACTAAACTTAACGAAACAATTAAAGGACATTTCTGAATGTGTGACGTCACAAGAAATATCCTTTAATTGTAAAGTCAAGAGTAGAAGAAGTCAGTCGTCCTGATGACGTCACGTCCCGCAGGTAGCGGACCTGTGAGGGGACCAGTACAGAAGGTAGCAGAAGGTACAGCGTTGAGGTGCAAAGATATTACCGTAATAACCGGCAGAGTGCAACGTGATACGTCATGATCTACATACATGAATGGATGGAGTTCAACACTGTATCATTAAGACAAACCTGATTGGCTCAGAGCGGTTATCAGATCACATTACCGTATGACACAGAATACGCGCATCGCCGAACACAGAAGAAAGTATCTGAAAGACACAGAGATTCTAGGACTGAAGGCTGGTCATTAGTTATGAGGAGTTTTTAAAGCTGCACCTCCTGCAGTGGAGGAGTCAGGAGAGAAGGAGCTGTCCCGCGTTATAGGTGAAGAGATCCCTCTCCTCTCCTCTACTCCCCTCTTCTCTTCTCTTCTCTCCTGTCCTCTCCTCTTCTTTTCCTCCTCCTCCTCCTCCTCTCCGTGCGCCGTGCGTCAAAGCTCTCCAGACAGAACGGAACCTCAGACACAGAACCAGGAGAACATCGGACAGAACATCATTTTCTCCTTTTTCACCAAAAGAACTAACAAGACAAAATAAAACCAACACAAACTGCTGCTCCTCCTCCTCCTCCTCCTTCTCCTCCTCTTCCTCCTCCTGCTGCTCCCCTTGATCCACCGGCTCCTGCTGCGCATCCTGGTTTTACGCACGGACTCAAAAATACGCACAGGGAGGAGAAGAAGAAAAAGTCGGGAGATCCAGAGGAGCAGCTTCATTTCCGACCATCATGATGATGGAGATCTTTTAGGACCGAACCCAACTTCTCCGCCGGCTTCCTCTGCGCACAGCCCCGCAGAACCAACACCGAACTCGGCGGTGACGAGTCGCGATCCCTCCATCCCTCCACCCACCCATCCATCCATCACCTCCTCCGACTCCAGCCCTCGCTCCTCTTTTCTCCGCTCTGGCTCTTGTCTCCGCCGTAGATAGAGGCTCCGCAGTCACGTGGTTCACGGAGAGAGAGAGAGAAAGTGAAGCGGACTCTCCTCCTCTATTTCCTCCTCCTCCTTCTGCCGCTCCTCCTCCTCCTCCGCAGTTCGCAGTGTGTTGTGTCTCAGACTCAGAGGCAGAGTCAGAGCTCCAGCCGCCGGTGTCTCCTCTCGTCCTCTCCCCGCTCCCCTCCTCACTTCCCCGGCTTCTCTGTCTCGGCGGAGCTCCGGACAAGTCTGCTCCTGTCTCTTCTCCTCACCTCCTGCGCCTCCTTTCTTCTCCTCCTCCTTTTTTCCTTCACCACCAACAGTTTTTGGATTTTTTCCTTCCGCTCACTGTTGCTGATGCTGCTTCCTCCTCCACGCACCCGCGATTAATTTTGAGGGATTTTCTTACACATCAGTGGAGAAAAGAAACAAAAAGGGAAAAAAATCAGGGACGAGGATCCGCGGAGGCACCTGGTCGGAGCAGGAGCAGGAGAAGATGATGGAGGTGCTGATATTGTTCTTTCATTCCCTGTGGATACTGCGATGCAACACCGTGAGCGCGGACTCCATCATTCACATCGGTAAGAGCTGGACCGCGGACCCAGAGTGGTACTGATGCTGCATTTAGAACTATTACTGATGTTCATAGACCTGGTACTGATGCTGTTGGACTTGGTCCCCATGTTGTTGGACCTGGTGCTGATGCTTTTGGTCCAGGCTCTGATGCTGCTGAACCTGGATCTGGTACCCATGTTGGACGCATCTGATTTGTAGCTTAGTCCTGTTGGTGGTCAGGAGTTTTCACGTGTCTTCTCTGACCTCAAGCCTCATTATCATTCTGATCCATGGGAGGAGGATGGAGGGGAGAAGGAGGTGAGAAGGAAAGGAAGGAAGGAATGAAGGAAGGAGGGAAGGGAAAGAGGGAGGGAGAGAGGAGAGAGGAGAGAGGAGGCTGTTGCTCAGTTCAGACTCAGTTGCGCTGCAGCCCTGGTTCAGAAGTGTCTGCAAAATACTGCTGCTGCTGCTGCTGCTGCTGCTGCTGCAGCTGCACCCTCCATCCATCCATCCGTCCATCCAATCCATCACTCCATCCATCCAGATCTTCTCTCCTCCTCACTAGACCTGCAGAAGAACCTCTTCTGATGTTCCTGTTTTGAGGTGTTTCGCTTTCATCTCTCTCTCGATCTTCTCCTCTGCCTTCACCTCCTCTCCCTCTCTTCAATCCACCCTCCTCCTCCTCCTCCTCCTCCTCTTCATCTACAAGCCTGAACTTTGAATTGGACGTGAGTGAAATGTTAATCAACGGTGGCCGAGAGGAGGAGGATGGGGGGGGTGACTAAGGGGACAAATGCCGACTGTTCCAGCTCAGAGGAGGAAGAGGAGGAGTCACGCTTTCTCCTCCTTATGTTTGTGCAGAAACTTGTTTGAGAAGATGGAGAACGGGTGGACGAACACACCAGAACATTTTGGGTTTTGGGAGCAAAGGAGAAAAACAAAAATAATTTCTATTCAACAAGATCAAAAGTTGAAGTTGGTTAAAAAAGAAGTAACCAATAGTTGATAGATAAAAAAATCCTATAAAATTAATTTAATATAAAATAGTTCATACAATCATGGAGCTCAAGTTCTTAAACAGTTTGATGGAATGAAATCCAGGGGTGGCAGAAGGTTGGACAGACCAGGTCAATGTCATGGAGACGAGGAAAGAAAAATGAGAAGATTAAAATGTATAAATGCTTCTACAAACGTGTTTGCTACTGATAAAGTGGTATTTGTAGAACTCTAGTCCAGGTTCTTGGTACCGGTCCAGTCCAGTCTGGTCTGATCCCTTGTTTCTCCTGCTGAGCTTCTGTGTATGTTCTCTGATTGGCTGATAGTGTCCTGGACCCACTGATGGTCTGACTCCAGATCAGATCTGACAGGATTCCAGCCTCTCTCCTGGTCTCCAGCAGATGATGACCATCAGTGTTGCATCACTGTGGCTGCTGTGTCAGTGCACGTGAGCGTGTGCACGTGGTCATGGGCCGAGGCCTCCCGTGGACCTGTGTTCTCCTCTGACCCACTTACAGAGTTGACTCTTGGCGAGCCGCAGCTTCCAGAACCTTGTTCTTCTTCTGCTCGTTCACTCAGAACGGCAACAGCTGGTGTTGGTAATTAGCTCCGCCCACTCATTCTGCGACTGGACGTGCGTGGAGGGAAACAGACGCCACAGCAGAAAAAGACTGAAGCTGGTTTGTGTTTGATGAATGTTTGTGGGTCTTGGAGGAACTGGATTGAGTTCCTGTTGGTCCACTGAGACGCAGCAGCTGCTGGCTCACTGCTGCCTCCTGTGGTCAGTTTATGTCACTGAGGAGAATCCAACTGGAGAATTTTGATGATGTGGAATGTCAGATCTTTTTCGTAAATTGCGGCGTAGGAGCTGAAGATATGTAGAAGTTATAAATAAAATGATGTAACTCAGTCGCCCAACGCTTGAGTAATCATTGCAGCTCTATGCAGCATCTAGTTAGATTGCTTTGTGTGTGTGTGTGTGTGCAAGAGCGTGTGTGTGTGGATGCTCAGTCCGTCGCAGGAAGCCTCTAAACTGCTCCGGTTAATCTTGTTTAGTGCTGAGGTGAGAAAAGGCCTCAGCTGTTCTTCGCCTCCGCAGATTAGATTCCTGCAGCGACGCCCGGCTTTTTACCAACCTCACATTCTCCTCACTGTTGGCGAACAGTGGCCGAATAAATCATCCCGGCTTAGCTCAGCTTAGCCCCGGCTCACTGTAGATCAGCTGGGCTCAGGTGCCAGGCTCATGGGCCCGGGTGACGTCCTATCCTTGGCCTGCAGAGGTTCAGCTGAGCCCACAGGAGAATGTGGATGTTCTGGACGATTTTGTAGTGAAAACCTTCTCTCTGGGCTCATGACCCGGACGGGGTCAAGCTCTGGTCCAATCCCACAAAGGGAAACACTTGAAATTCATTGAAGTTGTTCAAACTCTGGCTGGAGGGCCCATTGTGGATCATTTCTCCTCTAACTTTAGACTCTTCCACTGCTACTTATTCAGCACTTCCTCATTTTTGGCAGTGTGACTATGTGAACTCAGTGTAGCTGCTGGGGCTCCAGTCCAGTTCTGAGGAGGTTTCTGCTCAGGCTTTGCAACCATCTGTGTGTAACTGTATGGTTTGTGGTGGTTGAAGCCAAACAAGCAGTAGGAGGAAGTAGTGATGTATGACTTGCTGAACCAGTAATGACACCTCACCTGACAGAGGAGTACACCTACGGCCGGGAGGAGATCCTGTTGTCGCCTCTACGTCAACGTGCTCCTAACACTCAGCTTTTCACAAAAATCCCTCCAACGTTTATGTGTCAAATTGCATTTTTTCGCTGCTGCCAGAAACACATTTCCACATGTTGTCAGCACTGCCTTTTTTTCAGAGCGGGTTGCCAAGTCTGGACTTGAAACTTAGAGTCCATTCAGAACATCAACAACATTTTAGCTCTCAGAGACACGAGAGGAGTTGGTTTAGTGCTGCCCTCTGGGGTCAGTCTGTGACACATTTGTTCAATAAATAATGGTTTTCAAAGACAGAAGTCACAAAGTTCCTCACTGTAACTCACAGATATGGGTTCAGTGTCAGTGGAGCAGTGTGCCACTCCTTCGTCGTAGTAAAATCCTCTTTCTTCTCTATGGGCTTTGGTACCGGTGAGTGCAGAATTTGCAGGATTGCCTTTTCTATTGATTGTTCCTGTGAAACAGCAGTGAAGTAAAGGTGTGGACAAAGATAGAGACAATAATTTGATTTGTAGGAATATGCACAGTTGTCCTTTAACCATAGTTCAAAGAGAAAATCTGCCGCTCTGAGCGACGGGGAACTTCAGGTTCAAGGGCTTCAGATTCACTGTCATATTTCATACATTCATGGCCTTTTTTTCAGTGGCTCTGCATTGTGTAAAGCTGTGTAAAGCTGGGGAACATTTCCCCAAACCTGCTGCTTCTTGGAAACTGGAGCGATGGAACAGTAGGAGGCGTCCTCCTCTACTGCCCAGCTGTAATCACTCTGTTTATGCTTCGTTTCCCTGAAAGAGAAGAAAAGAAAAAAAATCCTGACGATGAAGCGTCACCTGTCGCTGTCCTTGGTGCTGAACCACAATCTATCGCTGCAGCGACGTGTCTCTGTCCTTGGTGCTGAAAAGATAGTCAGTGGCAGGGATTCCTGCAGAAAACACTTAAACAACGACGAGGTTTCACTTTGTTTTTAATCTTTATTTGATTATTTTATGTCTAATGAAGAATAAGAAACCAACCACAGGCAGTGCAGGAGAGAATTGGACCAGACAACAAACAGATATTTAATATGAAAAGAAAAGACAGGATCAGATAACCTATTAGAAACTCAGAAAATAAAAGTGTGTTAGATAAATAAATAAAGCGACGCGATGAGAGGATGTGACAGAATAATTCAGGGTGGAAGAAGACGGCAGGATGAGATGAGATTCTGTAGGATTTGATCAGACAGACTGAGACTTTTTAGCACTTCATTCAGTGAGAGCATATTAGGAATGTGGCTCACAAAGCGGGGTGCGATTCCCCCAGAGGGTGCGCAGAAAGGCAAATGATTTTCAATTTTAATATTTTGCTTTATTCATCTCGCAGTGTGAACGTGCAGTAATTAGTGATTCTGGTTCCTTCTTTCAGAGACAGCAGAGTTCCGCTGGGAAGTCTGCAGTCTACAATAAAGATCAATGACGTGTGGAAACAAGAGTGTTAGAGAGCGAGGGTCCAGGGACTGTAGGGGGCGCAAAGTTTGAGATGCAGTGAATTAGCAGATCAGTGTGTGTTGATGTTGCCCTGTTGCCAAGAAATCAGAGGTTCAATTCCAGTCTATCTGTTCAGTTATTGGCCTAAATATTTTCAGAAAAAAAGAAAATGTGGAAAAATAGAGGGCACAGTGTCGACAGGATGTCTGGGGTTTGATTCCAGTCAGTACAAACCAGAATGAGATACTGCAGCCCAATTTCTGGCTGTAAATACAGGCCGTGTGATGTTTTGTTTTTTTTATCTTAGTCTCAGTGACTTCCAGACCATTAAGTCCTAAACTTCTTCTTCACCTCGCAGACATTTTATTGCTGCCCTGACTCAGGTGGAAAAGCAGCCCAGGTTTTATTATTAGCAGCTGCTGCCAAATAAGAAAATATGAAAATACTCTGAGATCTCATTCAGTCAGAAATAAACAGCCGCCTGTTTGTCCTGCTGAAGGGAGGAAACCAGAGAAGAGAAATGGGGTTTTATGGGTTTTTTATTCCCTAAATTTAATTCAGGAAGGATGAACATGTTCTCCACATCCATCTGTGAATCACACGTGATGAGATATGAGCTGAAATACCATAAAGTCCAGACTCTATTCACATAAAGCAAAAAGACAGAGAAGTGATTGAATAAGGACTAGGAAGGAAACAAACTTCTGCTCGACAAAATGAAGCCTTGGAAGAAAAACAATAAAGCGAATAACAAACAGTTTCTGTTTTTACAGCAGCCTCCAGGAGACGGAGAGGTTTAGGCTCAGAACGGAGATGTTTTTATGTCTGTTTCAAAGACAGCAGTGGAGGTAAAAGGACACAAGTAAGGAGAAAGGTAACGAATGGACAAGAGAGGGGATGGAAGTGGACAAATGAGAGGAAATGATGGAGCGAAGGAAGGAAACAAAAGAGAATCAGGAAAAAGTTAAAGGAGGCGAATAAGGAGGATGATAAGGATGGGACAGTTACCAGTGGAGGAAACAAAGATGCATGAGAAGAGATAGTTGTAAAACACTGCACACCCGCGTGGGCCATGAAATTGGCTAAAAGTCAGTCACACCCACACAGACCAACGTGTCCTCCAGCACTCACAGCCTCTCAGTCTAAATGTCTCCTGGATCTGTGACCTTCATCCTCACGTTCGTCCTTTTCCTAACACTCTGCTGCTCTCCCATGATAATCCCACCCAGGTGACATGACTGGGCTTTAAAATAATCTGGGCGGAGAAACACCAGCTCCTCTCACAGAAATCAATGTTGTGGTTTATGTATTAAGTGTTTATTGCTTTGGATGAACTTCCTGAATGTGGACGTTTTCCCTGGATCTATATCTCAAACCCATTTAATCCCAGACCGATGCATATATAGTATTTACTCACCAGGTTTCACACAAAAGGATTGGAGACAAATCCTTTTGTGTGAAACCTGGTGAGTAAATACTACGTCTCAAATATCAGAATTTATGATAAAACCCAGAAGTATCATCTGCAGAGCTATCCAAGTGAAAAAGAACACAGTGTAGACTTTCTGGACTCCCACACGTAGGAACCATCTGTGGGCTGCACTGTTATTCCCTCAGAGTTCTTCAGACACAGTGACCTGACTCTAACCTCATCATACGTCCTTTATCTGACGCAGGGCGGTTTCCCAGCTTTTCATTTCCTGTCTTCTCCATGCAAGCCACAAACACTCACTCACACAGGTGTAATGATGTAATAAAAGGGTTCAGAAAGTTATGGTTATGTCACACACATAGATTTTTTTCCCTTCATTTTGAGGCCATAAATTTCACTCAGGAAATGTATTTTTGTCTGTGGCTAAATGTGTTTCATTGGAAAACGAAATATTTTCCGTCTTCTCTCTGGAAACGTCAGCCTAATGGTCTTGGGTGTAACATCTTTCTCTCACTCACTCACACACACGACATGACTGCTGTTTCTATGACAACATGTCAGAATTGGAGAAAGAGTAGTGAAAAGTCAAAAGCTAAATCAAACTTTTTTGGTCTAACCGGGTAAATCAAAGATTCATCAAAGACGAGAAGGACATTTAAGGTTGACTTTGAGATATTTTCTTTTGGTTTTTAATGTTATCTTTTACCTCGTTAGGACTTTTTAATCAACTTTAACTTTAAGGGTATAATGCAAGGGCAGGGGCCTAGTGGTTAAGGTCCGCAGGGTGCCCGGTACGAAGGTCCCTGGTACACACTGCTCCAAAGTGAGCAGCTGCCCACTTTTTTTGCCTCTGCTCACTTTGGTGATGCAGAGGCAAAAAATTTCGTTGTGTCTCCACAACTGCCACCCAAATCACACTGCACCATAGTGTGGGTGTAGAGCTCACTGGAATTTATGTGGGTCTTAAGTACTAATGCCCTTCTATGTATGTCCAGTTGGTGGTCTAGTGGTTAAGGAAGGGCCCCCCGGGTTCTAATCCCCCCAGCCCTAATCATGGTACCGTCCCCACACACTTCTCGCCGGGCGCTGGCTGAGCCGACTGCTCACTACAGTGATGGGTTAAATGCAAAAACATGAGTTAAGATCTCGCTGGTCGTCAAGGGAACGCCGTCTGGTCGTCCAACACCAGCAGCCCCGGCTCTTTTCCTGGGTCATTCTACGCTGCTTCAAAGAACACGGCCTCCGTGCTTGTCTTCAAGAAACCCTTGAAGACTCTGGTCCTCCTCCTCCTCCACCTCCACCCCCGTCTATCTCATCTTCATTGTTAACTACTGGTCTCCTTCCAGGAGTCCTCATGAGGATTGTTAATCCTTCTCTTGTTAATCCTCACTTTGGATAAGATAATCTAGTAAATACATGTTAATCAGAAAGAAAACTGTGGTTAACCTGTCTTATTTTCAGTCTAGGTTTTATCAACTGTTGGCGATCCCTTAAATGTATTATTTAGTCTTCAGGCTTTGATATGGGAACATCCGATTGGAGATGTTTTGCTTTTTGACCAAAAAGAATAAATGTACTGGTAACATGATGCTGTAAATTAAAGATTATAATCTGTAGTGCAGGCAGCGTGTTCATTAGTAACTAATGAGATGTGGGATTAATATAAAAGGCAGGATTAAACATTCTCTGGCAGAGTAACATGTATTAACATGTTTTACTCTTTAATCCGCTTCAGTGAGATGATGATGACGATGGTGATGTGTCTGCTATGATGGTCAGATATGGGAATTAGGGATTAAATCCACAAACGTCTCCGCCAGGGATTATCATGTTATTTCCTCCACATGTTTGAGGCTCGTTTTGCGTCAGTTGTGGGTCTGTCGTCAGAGGCTGGTCAGTCGTTAGAGTCACCTCCTCTTCACAATGGCCCGAGTTAATTAGCAGCTTAACAGAAACAAAGCAGCGAAGTGTGTGTGTGTGTGTGTGTGTGTGTGAGAGCTGAGATTGAAAGTGTGTCGTGTAACCGAGCTCCGGACGCGGAGGGAACGTTTCTGCTTTTCAGACATAATCCTTCCTCATTGATTTGGCTTTGGAGGATAAAGCCTGGGATTTTTAAAAAAGTCTTCGCTCTTTGTTTGATTTATTCAGTTACAGACGTCATGTGACAACTTGTTCATTTCTTCAGTTTTAATCCTCCATGAGAGGAGAACACCGAGCAGCCGATAAGCCTCACAGACGACAGCGATCGTTTATATCCCCATAATGTCATGCGCCTTAGCGTAAAACAACGTTTATTCTCCATTTAAATACGCAAATACTTACGCCAGTTACCACGCTCTACGTTTGTTGCGTCTGTTGCATTCTTGTTACGCTCACTAGGGGGCAGTGTTAAGTTCAGCTTTCAGCGTTCGAAGTTCATTGCCGAGTCAACGTTTCCTCGACGGTAGTACAATGACGGCGGGGAAGTTGGAGACGAAGTTAAACCTCAGCTGAAAACACAATTTCGGTCAGGATTTCGGTTTTTATTTTCATCACCACGTCTTCTTGGTGTTTCTTAAAGCTAAATTACTCAAACCCGCCATTACGATTCACGGTGGAAGTCCGCCATTTTAGTTAACGGTTGTTAGCTTGAGTAAGTACTTAGTTTATCGGCAAGAATATATAATAATAATAATAATAATAATAATAAATATATTTATATGACGATTATAATTTTTTGTAGACAATAAGTACTACTATTTTCTTTGAGAGTTTGAGATATTGTGAGGGTGTACTAAATATACTATATATATTATACATACATACAGTATATATGAATAATCTGTTAAATTATTATTTTTTAAAAGTTATCATTACCAATACATAACAACAACATAACTAACTTACTTTTTATTACCATTTTTATTGAGTTGTGACACTTATTATAATCTTTCTAATGACTTTGAAATTATTGACTTACATTACATCACATTATCTTTTGTGCTTTCTTCTTCCTCTCCTTTCGGCTTGTCCCTTTTTTTTTGACAGTGAGGCAATATTTTAATTTTGTTGAGTCAGTCATTGGGGGTATGAACAGAAGAGTCAGGATTTAGCTCAGTTTCCAATCAGTTATTTTAGTGACTGAGAGAGTCCAAGCATTGATATTATCATTGGTTCAATTTCTCAGAGTTCTAAAGTTCCCCTCTGTCTCTGATACCTGTCCAGGTGCCATATTTGAGGAGAACGCTGTGAGGGACGACGAAGTGTTTCAACTCGCCGTGTCGGACCTGAGTCTGAGTGACGACATCCTGCACAGTGAGAAGATCACACACTCCATTAAACTCATCGAGCCCAACAACCCCTTCCAGGCTGTACAAGAAGGTAGGAACCAACAGTGTGTCTGTGTCATCTACAGTGTATTTCTGATTTCTGAATATCGCTGGTGTTTTTATCATATTTTCATTAATTTTCTGGATTTGCTGCAGTCGGGTCCGACCCAGGTCCTTTGTGGCTCTCTCTGCTGTGTCCTATTCTGTAGGGGGCAGCAGGGAGCAGAGCAATATGTAATTGTGCAGAGTAACTGCAGATAAGCAGTGTCTGAGATGCAGGAGTGAATATGATGCTGAGTGTTTGTGTGCAGACAGGGCTGAGATGATGATGGAGATGGTGCTGATTGAAGAGACCAATGTTTAGCTGCAGATGAATGGTGTTGTTGTGGCACTGATGTGACTGGAGATATTAACTCTGCTGGTTGTTTGTTGTTCTTGATGACGACAGCATGTGTGGGTGATTAGAATGAATCCAATGACTGTGACTGTGACTGATTCTAGGAGAGACAATGAAGATAATGTCAACAACTTACGATGGTCCTTAACTGATTGCTTTGGCACAAATGATGACGTGCGATGTGATTTGGTGTTGATGCTGACGGTTGGAATCGTGTTGCATCACAGCATCAACTTCACTCACCAATCTTACCCAACTCTCTTATCCATGCATTAATAACACTTATGATAGGCAGTTGCTCGCCTGAGAGCTGAAAGTCTGAATCAGAGTGTAAAAAGTGTTTTGATGACCTTTTCATTGTCTTCAGAGCCCACCTAGTGACGTCTAGGTCTGACTCCACCACCCTCCCCTACCTGAGAATTCAGAAGTAGTAAAAAAAAGCTGTATAATAGAGAATAATTGGTGAAGCAACACATTTAATGTGTTTATGTTTAAATTTGTTTTCCATAAGTAGTGAATAAATTGGACTTTTGGCCCACGTTACTTTGCTCATTACTTTTCTGTATCAACAACACGGTTCCTGGTGGAGTGGAGATGGAATGGGCTGGGGGAGATGTGATAAATAATTAACAGAGTTTATTATGGTGCCTGTTGAAAAATGTTTATGGTAATGCTGTTTGTGGTTTTCATGATAATTGTAGTCGATCGTGTGGAGTCATTCATATGCAGATTCATTTGGAGAAGACGGTGTCATCGGCAACAAAACGTCTTTCTGTGCTCTGGCATCATCATAGAGTGATTAGGAGGAGCACACACACACTCGCACACACGCCAAGGTCATTAACATTAATCGGGGTGTTTGTGGTCTCCGCTTCTTAATCCTCATGATGTGCTGATGCATATGTATGTGTGCGTTTGCATCTGTCCTGCTTTTTAAAAGGTTAAGGAGTCAAGTTGCAAGTTGAGCATGTACCACACATTAGTGCACACACAAACACACACTCACAGGTGTAATGAGTCTAATCCATGCTAACATGCTGTTCACCTTGTGTACCTGCTGTTCTTTCCAAATTATTATGGGAGCTGTGTCTCATTTCAAGGGCTGCAGCCTTTGTCGCTATGCCGCATGGGCTGCAGCCGAGTAGGCCTGTCACGTCCATTTAGAAGTTAAAGTATAAAGTTGATTTAGTGGGGAAAAGTTTAAGGCAGGGGTATCAAACCCTTTTTCACTGAGGAAACACATTGGCAATTCCAGTCCCCCTTCAATGGCCTGATGTAACTTCATGAAGCTTTATATTATTACATATGTATTAGTAACATGCAGAAGGCAGGAGGTGGAGCTGGAGGTGGAGGAGTTAAAGATGCTGAGATTCTCTTTAGTAGAGACAAGGATGGACAGGATCAGGAATGAGGTGATTAGAGGGACAACACAGACAGGAAGGTTTGGAGAAGAAGCTAGAGAAGACAGATTGAGATGGTTTGGACATGTTCAGAGGAGGGACAGTGGATACATTGGAAGAAGAATGATCCTTAGGGGGAGATGGAAGTGGTTGACTTGCTTTGGCAACCCCTGAAAAAAGGGACAAGCTGAAAGGAGACGAAGAAGATAAGCACTAAGCAGTTATTATTCATTGGAATCACATTTCTATCCATCCATTCATCCATTTTCATCCGCTTATTTGTTACTGGGTGTTGTGGGTGCAGCCTGACTGGGATTTGGTCTCGTCCAGTGGGTGAACCCTGGAGTTTCACAGTTCCACAGTTCCCTCAGGCCAGACAGAGCCTTGAGTTTGACAGGTGATTTAAGGTGAACCCAGATAAATGCAGTTTTGTGTAATCTTGCAGACGACGCCCACAACAAAGTTATTTTCTGTAAGCATGCAATTTAACAGTTTTTCCTCACACAATGACCGCAGCAGCAGGTGGAAGGTTCCGTTTTCCTAATGTCACCGCAATTTCCGCCTGGCCTGTTAGGGCTTCTGTGC
This sequence comes from Paraplagusia blochii, assembly GCA_016785265.1. NCBI lineage: Eukaryota > Metazoa > Chordata > Actinopteri > Pleuronectiformes > Cynoglossidae > Paraplagusia > Paraplagusia blochii. The sequence continues at coordinate 183,155 of JAFBJS010054602.1, read as the reverse complement.
TAGTGCAGGGGTGGCACTCACTTTTTAACTGTTACTGCTGTGTCAGAGACATTAGTCGTAAGCTGCTGTTCTGCTCTCACCGTGAGGAGTTGACCCTTTAACTATTGTTTTTACTCCTCATATAAATGTCAGTTGATATTCTATCAATAGTTTTATTTACTCTTCTTGTTTGGACTTTTAATTTTATCTCAGTGCACACTATTGGCCCACACTGGCGATCTCCTCCTACTGCATCTGCTGATAAATGTATTTTGTACACGAGGGCCACAGCAATCGCCACCTCCATTAAATCTATGACATTTGCTGAGTGCTGGAGCGGCGGAGCCTGCGCTGCTCCCTGAAGGTTAATGCTTTATTTTTCATTTCATGAAAGTAAATGAAGGTTTGAGGACATCAACAGAGGTGTCCTGTTGCCGCTCCGTTGAGCCATTACTCCATCGCTGACTCTTGAAGTCGTGTTTGAGACAAGGATATGGACAGGTGGAGAAGATAGAGAAGGAATGATGATGGACAGGACGAAGGCGGGGCTTTTATAATCCGGTTGCTGGGTTTCTCTCTAACGGAACTGAGTTTGTGTCAAAGCTGTAGAATCTGCGCAGTGAATTCCCGTGACTGATGTTGCAGCAGATGAGAAGAGTAAAGAAAAATCAGATCTAATAAATAAATCACTGGAAGAAAAAGAATTGGGTGGTGAAAGGAATGAGAAGGATCTGTTCATGTCTCGGTGCACGCTTGGTTAGATGACAACCACCCACTCTGTCTGCACACCAGTGTGTGTCTACACACCTGTATGTGTAGTGTGTTTGTGTGTGTGTGCGAGCACCTAAACATGCACGCGCCCGTGTCAATTACGCTCCAGCTGCTTCTTGCTTCCCCTGACCTTTCATGGAGCTCCCATGATTCTCAGTCCTCAGAGACCATGCTGACAGCTCACACACACACACCCCATTGAGTGTGTGTGTGTGTGTGTGTGTGAGAGTGAGAGAGATGGGAATTAAAACATTGCTCAGGTTTAAATTTGTATTGAACCTCTCTGAAGATTTTTCAAAGTAAAACTTTTTTTCTTTTACTTCTGTTCATGTCACCGCCTAGTCACTTTTACAAAAAATGATTTTTACCCTCCACAGAAATGTTCCAGTGCCAACTTAAGTTTTCATTTAGGTTCAGGTCTTTATGTGGCTGATGCTGTAGAAAAAAGGTCGGTACCAAAAGAAAAAAAATGTAGATATTTGTATTTGCCGTCCATTCAAACAGTGATTATTGCCTTTATTGTTTTTAATATCACTTGCAGCAGTGATTCTGGTTGAAGCAGCTGCAGCAGAGTGGGCCTCCGTCATTTTTATTCTATTTTTATTTTTCATGTTGTTGAAAGCTCTGGATCTTGTTCTACGGTTCCTCCAGATTAATCCCCTGGCCTCAGGTTAACCCTCTGACCTCCAGGTCTTATCTGCTGACCTGCAGGTCCCTGCAGCTTTAGATGAAAGCTGATGATGATGATAAAACGGCCAGGATTTTCACTTCAGACTCATCCTCTCGTCTCCAGCCACAGTGTTATCTGGGCCTTAGGGCCAAAGCGTCTCAGAAATTATTACAAGTTTGTGTAGAAGTTTGTCTGCAGCAGATCATTCGGTGGATTTTTAAGTCAAGGTCACACTTACCTTAGAAAACTTTTTTAACTTTAAAATAGAGTGGTTGATATGTGCAGGATGTCTAGACTGAGAGGAATCCCAAATGTTTGATATTCAAATATTTTGCAAAAACTTGACAAAATCTGAGTCCTGCCCTGAGTTCAATTGTCTCGCAGTTGTTTTGTTGTGTTTATGATGGATTCATGTGTCAGTGAACAGAAGTCATAGTCATTCTCTCAAGAGGAAACTTGAAAGATGTCCAGGCCCTTGACACAGCTGTGAACCAGCTTATAAACCATCTTTATTAATGGAAGGAAGTTTTTAGTTGTTGTTATGTGCTCCTCCTCCATGTCTCCTCCTCCTCCTTCAGCTCCCACCACGCCCTCTCCCCCTGGTTTGATGTTATTACTCCATTATGACGATGTTATCCAAAGTGTTTCTCGTCCTTTAAACATTCCAAACTCAGACTTTAATCAAATCTGTAATAACATGCCAGCACACGGAATTAAATCAGACTCTTGGCCTCGCCTCAAAAAGCTTTTATGCTGTGTTTTTTCCCCGCACAGCCCTTCACCTTAGATTCATCCATCCATATTTCATAACTGCAACAGCGTTGCTCCTTTCAAACCATAATGGTTCTGTAAGCAGAAGGTCTTGAGATGATCCATAAATCTCACACTAGCCTGGGCCTGGCTTCACTTTGATTCCCCGGTTTGCGTCATTTTTATTTTTCAACGTAGAATTTGCGCCACCCGCCCTCCGAAAGTGTTTGGATTGAACTAAAGCTCTCCAGCACTTTGTGGACAAAAATACACAGAAGAGCTTCATCGCTGACTGCAATTATCCACCATTAGAGGCTTTTTTCTGGGTTTATCGATGTCGCAATATAATAACGGCTGAATTATCTTCAATTCAAAGTGCCATCTGTTTTTCTCTGATTGAGGCTTTTACTCCTTCAGCTCTCACTGCTGGTTATTAATCCACAGGGAGTCATCAAGAAAGGGTGAGCGAGCCTTAGCTCCACTCTGTGCAGAGTCAGGAAGAGAGGAAGAGGGAGAGGGAGGAGGCATCGGGATCTCTCCCTGGGGAGGTTGAACTTGTCAGTTTGTTTCTACAGAACTTCATCTGTTTCTGCTTCTGTTAAATCAAACACTGTTTTCTCTCCACAAACATCGTCTCTGTCTACAGCTGCGAAACAATGGGAGACGCTGCAGTAAAAACCCACAATTCAACGCTGTAAATGGACAGGAATTACAGGCTTAGACAAGATCTTTTTTTACACGTGGAGTATATTCCGATTCCTCAATTTAAATCACTTGTTTGTAGTGAGAGTGTTTGAGTTTGTAAACTTAAAACAACCTAATGTGCACAAAAGCACCGCAAATGTTTCGACAACTAAATTGCAGGTTTGTTATGAAGCATAGAGATTGGACTCTATAGCAGATGGAATAACTCAGATCATTACATTGGTAGGAATGAGCATCGGTGAAAGAATTATAGGATCTGGTCTCGAGCCAAGAAGTCAATTCGAGGTGATGACCTCCACAACATCCAATTGCACCAGGAAGAATTGATACTTCAATGTTTTGACTGTATAACAACACTGAAAACATCACAATAATAAACCAACAAAATGTAACACCCTAGACTGAAGATTCAGCTGTTAGTTTGCTGCTCCTCTCCTCTGTTCATCTCCACTGCAGTCTGACCTTCATCCCTCTGTAAACATAACATTGTGTCCTTAACTGGCTGCCTGTCGTGACATCACACATCTGCTCTTCATCTCAGCCAGCCACAGAGCAGCCCACTGGCACCTCTTCACAGGGGCAGCAGTGTCTCCCTATATCTTTTGCTCCTAATCCTCCATGACTTTGCTCACTCACAGAGAGTGTGTGTAAACGTCAATGTGTGTGTTGTGTCCATTTCCCAGAGAGCAGGGTGTCGTGCCAAACACTTGATATAATTAAAAGCCTTCGACTTTTTTGCCAAATTTCCACAGCGGGAACAATTAGGTTTATTAGTCTGATGGCTAGCGGCAGCTTAAAATGTTAACAACTAGGATCAAAACCACAATTACCTTATTTGAGGCGGCAGGCGCCCAGCTGGAAAATAATATCTGCAGGCGCTGAAAGGCCCACACCGGTGGTGGCGGTGGTGACGGCGGGGCTGGCTAACAGTGGGTGAGAGCTGGAGGCTACAGCTGGCAGTCAGATACAGTAAAGGTAAAACTGTTAGGAAATAATGGCCTGAGTAGGTTTGAAGGAGATCCTGGCGACCTGGAGAAACTCCAGTGTGGTGATGAGTCATTCGTTGGGTTCTCACAGACAGACTGACTGTAATCTGGTCAGAACCATGTGACCCAAAGCAGTGTCTGTTCTGTGGAGAAATTAGTTAATGCTGAAGAATATTAGAATTTTTTTAGTAGCTCCTTTAGGTTAGTGTTTTTATACAGTGTGTTTTATAATCAGAAAACTGTTTTGTCTAGATCAGGGGTGTGAAACTAAATTTCACAGCAGGTCAGAATTGAAAACTGGCATGAAGTCACGCGCAAAACTCAATATATATTGAGAAATTACCTATAAACATGCATTTTCCTTTCTCTCCAGATTGAATTTGGAACAGCCAAAGTTCAACACATGAAAAATGGTAATAGAAAAAATTCAAACATCAGTGATATTTGTTTCTTATTGGGTCTCTATTATTGTCATTTCAGATCATTTTCAATGTAAAATTTTCTGTACAGTACAAAATGATTGTGCTATTACAAAAAACATGCATTATGGGCATATATATATATATATATTGCCCCATCAGTATGCAGACCTTGCATACTGTCAGAATTGAATTTTTTTAAATTATATATATATATATATGTGTATATATATATATATGTGTGTGTATATATAGTATGTATATATATATATATATATATATATATATATATATATATATATATATAGACCCAGGCCAGAGTTTGACACCTGTGGTCTGAATCATATAAGAGAAAATGGAGGTAAATCTCCCTTATACCATAAGAAATATTTTATATCAGGCTACAGCCTCCTGTAAGCAGTTGACCTTCAGTGTTTTTGACGAGGGATCCATGGGCATGTAGCCTGCTCCACCTACTGCTCCCCAGCCTCCCTGACAGGAGCTGTGATGTATCTGCAGGAGTGTTTCTACAACAGATTGTTTACTTTGACAGGAACATGTTGGTTTTGGAGAATGTTGTGTTGAATTTTACCCGCAGCAGAATATTTCTCTGCCAAAGCTGAAGAATTAGCTTTAAACAAAGAGAGTGTGTTTGTAAATTTGATGAGTAGAGTCTCTTTCACCTGAGAGGGACTGCGGCTGCCGTTGCTCTTACTGCTGCTCCTACTGCTGCAATGTTCTGTCAAATGTTCCTTAACCCTCCCTGAGAGGTTGTGGCAGCAGCAGAGCAGCAGCAGCAGCATCAGTGGCAGCAGCAGCCCTGACAGGGCACACAGGAGCAGAGGAGGTTGATCTGTGCGGTACTGCGTTCGTTGTCTGTGTTAACTTTAGATAAAAGCCGTCACAGCTGGATTGATGGATGAGGTGTGAGGTCACTTCCTGTCTCTCTGAGCAGCACAGGTGGGACCTGTGGGGAAAAGTGATGACAGAACTGTCATCACATGATAGAAGAAGAAGAAAAGCAAGTTTTAAATCAGTGCTCCAGGAGCACAGATAGGAGCCAGGGAGGTGTCAATGATTTATCTCCTGCAGGAGCTGCAGTCAGGGAGTCAGCACATTTATGTGACATGGAATTCAATTAAACATTTTTTGTAAAATTTGTTTAATCCAATTTTTTTATATTTCATTTTCATATTTTAACCTTATTTCAGTTAGTCTTTAGGCCAATTCCTTTAGGCTTATCATCTTCCAACTAACCTTTAGCAAACTGAATTAGCAATGACTTTTTCCTCAAATGGTGCTTTTTTTAATAAACTGATATTTAAATGCTTTCCGAGACAGATTGAGTAAATCTGTGGTCGATGTTCATGCTTTAGTTATGCTTGGGAGAAGGAAACTAAAAATTGCTCTTTGTTTGGACTATGACTTTGGCTTTTTATTTAGACGAACCTGACTCTACTCACTATCAGCATCTTTTGGCTGATCAATCAGTTTTTTCCCCTTTGCTTTAAACCCTGTTTTAGTTGACAGTAATCTTCGGATTATAATTTTTCTTGGCTTCCTTTTAGCCAACCTGAATTATATTGAGAGAGGTTCTGTTGTTAGCATTTCCCCACCTCCTCCCTGATCTGCCTAATGACAATGTTGAAGGCGTGGGCGGGGCCTACCCAGTGTTTAGATGAAGAATCGTCATCTTTTGAGCTCTTGCCTGGAAATCAATCAGATTTAGAGACTGAGCGATGTTTAAGCAGCAGATTTAAAGCCCAATGACTGATATTTGCTCTAATCTGAGCTTGTTAATGTAATTTGAATTTTTGTTTTTCTTCTAAAAAGTAATTACAGCTATTAATCAACACTCCACCCGACTCTTGACTCTACAAATCTCATTAAACAGCACAGGATTTTTTTTTTCTCTTGCTAAACTGCAGATTGAACTGGAGCCATAATCATCTGTGAGATCTAAAGAAGAAATGTTTCCCTCACAGCTGCCGCTGCTGCTGATGAACTGACTCAGATTAATATACACTGACTTCATGTGTGGTTCAGTCACTGGAGTGCGTTCATCCTTAGAGAGAGTGAGAGAGAGGGAGAAGGAGAGGAGGGATGAGAGACCTGGGCATAAACTAAAGTCACGCTGGCTGCTCGTCTCTTTACTTTTACTAATGAGCTGCTTATTTAAATGAGTTCCTGAAGCCACCGGAGAAACTGCTAGGAAAGAGGCAAAGCAACACTACACCAGGGAGATGTAGGAGAACAAGAAGGTGGAGGAAATTAGGTCCTCGTGAGTTCTTCCTCATCTTCGTCCTCACAGTTTCTCGTTTTCACTGAGCATCCAGAGACTTTTTTACAATCACAAAAAAAAATAAAAAACTTGGACCATGAACATGTAATCGTAGAGGGTGGCCAGCAGTTGGTGACTGTTCTGGCTGGATTGTTTCTTTGTGAATCAGCAGCACAGGACACAAAATTATCCCTGAAACTGCAACTAATTAGCTTTTTCATCATCGATTAATCTGCAAATAATTTTCTAAATTAAGGGATTAATCAGCACCTGACGCGGCAGATGGTTTGTTACTGCCAACCATCTGGAAGCACTTTGTTAAAAGGGCAGGCCATTAAAAAATACTCAACAAGTGATTGGACCAAACATCTGTCCTTCACCACCTCCTCAGTCCAGTTCAGAATGGAGCATTTAAGAAAAGCACAACAGTGCTCCTGTAGGGGGCAGTAGTCCCGAGGATTTGACTCGAGACCCGTGGTTTGCTAGACGAGACAGTTATAGAATAATAGTTAGATTAGTACCGAACATACCTTGGATTGCATTACATCCAAAAATTTTGTTTTTTCACAATCCAACATTACTAATCGCATGCATTCACGTGTTTACATGGGGCACTGATGGCCTAGTGGTTAAGGAACCGCACTGGGCTCCGAAGGGTTCCAAGTTCAATTTCACCAACTGCCAGATTACGACTGAGGTCCACTGAGCATGGCACTGTCCCCACTCACTGCTCCCCGGGTCTCAAAGCTGGGGCCATCAAAGCTTCCCACTGTTCCCTTTAGGGTTTGATGCGGAGGTAACATTTTGTTTGGGATGTGAATCACAATGTCATAATGACAAGGATTTTCCTTTCCTTTGCTTTTGTTTCCTTTCCTTTCGTTCCCTTTCCTTCCTCCTTCCCATTCATATTCCAAAAACTAGCACCAGCACCATGGAAAGTTTTTCCTTGTTACGATGTATAGTTGCATAAGAAAATTAAAGTTTGTTTTCTTGAGTGATCATGATATTGGGCAGGACAAAAAAAAACCCTTTGCTTGGATTAATTGAGCAAAAAAGGTCTAAATCTCTACAATTTTTTAATCATAGTCTGTGACCTGAAGTCACCCTTCTGTGTATACTCGATCGAAGTGGCGTCTCTTCAAGGTGTTTGTGTCTAATGATGTGATCAGTTCACAGTCAGCAGATGCTTAACTCCCAGCAGGACGGGGAAGCGGAGAAGATGAACATAGTTGACGTCTGTGTTGATGCCTCAAGCTCATTTCATTTGTATTTACACAATCAGGGGTGAGAAAACAAGGAGGCGGCATGAGTGCGTCGGCTCACCTTAGAGGAATGGAGACTTCGGTGATTACATCTTAGAGAATACTTTAAGAGAACGACTCCCGCCGCCCTTATAGCAGCCAGCTCCTCCAATTACCCAGAACATGCCCCGCCGGTTAAACAGCGCAATTATCATCAAGATGGAGTCCTCACCTCAGTGAGGCTCTGAGGGCGGGGGCCTGGTCTCCTCCCAGTCCCTGTTGATTTATGTTGCCCTCAGACGCAGTGGGAGAAAAGTGTAGAAGTCAGCTCCAATAGATCATAGAGGAGGCTGTAGAAGAGTGGGATCACCGTGTAGCACTGTGCTGGCAGTCAAACCTGACATACCATCTCCATCAGAGATAGAAAGGAGGGAGGAGGAAGAAGAGGAGGGAGAGAGAGCAAGGCTGTTACTACGATTGTATGCCACATAAGCATCTAATCCTTATTTTTACTGAACTGACTTTAAGACAATGCACAAAATACAGTTGACAGAGTAGACGCTGGAGGGAGAAGAAAGGAAAGAGCAGACAGAATGGAAATTGAAGGAAGGACAAAAAGGTGGAGGTTAAATGACCGTAATATGGAAGTGACGGGGTAGGATGGAGGAGGAGGGAAATGGAATATATACAGCCAGTAGAAAACAAATAATTCATTGATGAATAATAGGAGGCAAAGGACGGAGTAAAGAGGCAAGTGAGAAAGAACTGAAGGATGACAGAAAAGAAAATAAGGAAGAAAGCATTGACCATGCATGGTGCTGAAGATGGAAGGAATGAGGGACGAGAGTCTTCTCTGGATGAAAGATGGCATGAGTGTTGGAGTGAGGTTTAAAAGGAGGAATTGAGAGGACAGAAGTGGACAGGCATGGGCAAAAAGAAGGGGTGAAGCAAGGAAAGACCTTAGAAAATAAGGAATTTTTATTACATTTTTATAGGAAAATAAGGTCTGAAAAACATGAATGTGGAATTTTGGTCTAAGCAAGTGACAATAAAAACCTTTAACAATAAAAAACAAATAATCTATAACCAGTAGTTGTTAGTCATTCATTGCTTTGTCAAGTCTTAGAAAACGATGATAGAAAACCTGCAGAAAAACGAAAGATATACAACCAGAAGATGTACAACCAGATCTACTCCACGTAGTGGTCTGACAGCTGCAGTTAATCAGCCTGGAGTTGGACTGATGGGACGTTGTTCACGCTGGTGGAGAGATTATCTGCACGGATATGTTCCCACACAGGCCCTTGCATGGTTGAAGAAGAAAAGAAGATTTTGGTTTCTTCTGTGGCAGCAGCAGCATTAGCAGCAGCAGCAGCAGCATCTCATTTCTGTCAAACACCATCAAACAGGAGCCACATCTGCTGAAGCTTCTTTCCTTCTTCATTCCTGCTGTCAGAGAGCAGAGGAAATCTCACTGTGAGAAGAAGTGAAAAAGTTCAAGGTTTGAAAATCTGAATATTTACTCTTTTACTGTCATCTGTGCTTATTTTTAGAACCAGACTTTTAGATACTCAGGATATTTTTGAAGGTAAACCCACAATGAAATGAAATAATTATACATTTTAAGACTAAAACGTATCAAAAGATTTCACAACAACTGCTCTTACTTACTAATTTAGCCCCTTTATTTTACTATTCTACTCTTTGTCTCTTCACACAGCAGCATGTTTTACATCAAGTGAATAAAGAACAAAGTTAAACCGATGCTGTCAATGAATAGTCATTAATAAAAACGATGGAACAAAGAACAAGGACAGAAAGGAAGGAAAGCAAACTCCTTGTCATTGTGATTCACACCACAGCACACAACGAAATGTGACCTCTGTTTTTAACCCATCACCAAAGTGAACAGTCGGCAGCTTTGAGCGCCTGAGGAGCTGTGAGTGGGGACGGTGCTATGTGGACCTCAGTGGTAAGTTGGCGGTAGGGGGATTTGACCCAGGGACCTTGCGGACCCAAGTCCGCTTCCTTAACCACTAGCCCACCAACTGCCCCCAAATGACCAACAAATGAATGATGATGAGGATGATGAAGACATTTCATAAATAAACATTACATCAGTGGCAAAGAAATATTAATTCTGGCAAAGATAGAAGTAAACATTTTTTATTAATATTATTGAGCATTTTCTTACCTACATTGTTTTTTTCCTGTCTTTCATATGTCTTGTGTCTTAATTTATTGTAGGGACTTTTTACCTTCCTAATTTTAAAGTGTGTTTCTGAACCCTGTGGGGACAGTCTGCTACATTTACAATAATCATTCAGTGATATTCTTATTTTCAGAGAATGTAATTACTGCACCAGTGTCTCAGTATCAGTGTCTGTGTCTCTGTGTGCGTCTGTCCTCATTCCTGCCTTGAAGTAACAACAGACTCTCAGCTCCAATGTCTTTATTTACACTTTGGGGGTTTGGACTTATTTTGACCTCCCTCTGCCTCAGCCACGGTGGCTGCTGGGTAAATGTGAGTGACAGGCTGTCAGACTGTTAGCTGTGAACCTCACTTTGTTTGGTGTAATGATGATGATGTTCCTCTGCTGAAGGGACCTCTGACTCATCATCTCCACACCTCAACCACCTCAGCCTCCTTTCCCATAGCAGCGTCTGTACTGTTGTTGTTAAGGTTCCTATAGAAAATAGGAGGTGGAGGCACAATGTCAGCTCCTGATGGAGGTGTGACTTCACCTCCTGCTTTTTGTTTATCTTCATAAGGAGGCGAAGATGATGTTTTTGAAGACGTGTCCGTGTTCCTGTAGGTACAACAGTCGTTGTTTGACCATTAACCTCGTGCTTTTACTTTTAAATGATCTCAACAACAACAACAGTTTCTCCAACTCCAAAATAAAGTTGCCTTCAGGGACTTTGTTTTACTTTAGACACAAACTCACAAATCATTTACAGTTGGTATGACAACAGTTTCTTGAAAGATGGAGCAATTGGTGTGTGTGGGAGTTGACTGTTGGCTCCTCTTCAGTGTGTGTGTCTGTGTACCAAGTATTATTTTCATTCCTTTTTTTTCAAAATGAAACTGCTTTTATATTTAAAATTTATATAAGTGTTTACATGGACAATATTATGTCAATAGACCAATAGAATTAAAAAAAGCAGAGCTGGGCTGTGACTGTGACACAGGTGGAGAAAATGTCACAGTTATGTGGTAATGTTCAAGCTGGCACTGCAACATAAGGCGCGTTTGCTACGGCAAGAATACTACATATTGGAACGACATTGACAATCTTAATATTATACAACAATAGTATTGGCAGTAATATTAGTGTTGAAGAAATATTATTCATGTTTTCCTTTATGAAGTTTCACCTCTTGTATTTTAGTACTAGTACATTTTAGTACTATTAATTCTTGCCTTAGTTGCCTTTCACTTTGCAGTCACAGGGGACGTATCGTTGACATTGTAGTCAGTTTAAGGAAGATGTTTTCAAATTTGCAAAACTTGCCCTGAAGAGCAGTCTGTATTTTTACTGCAGCAGTCATGCATTCTAATTTCTTCAACTCATTATGAACAGCCTTTTTTAGGACCATTTAAACCTGTGTTAATAATAGTCTGGCCATTCTAAGCCAATGAACTGCAGTAGTTATTCTCTAAAATAATCAGGAAATGGGGAAACACACCATGTCAAGCATGAAAAATAAATTAAAATACCATGACACCAATATTATTTTTAAAAATTACCGATTTTTTTCATACCACCCAGCTCTATGATGAGAATATATTGCGTCAGTACTGATGTATTGTGATACATATACCAGTACATATAGTATATTATATATTGTACAATATATTTTACATACATGTGAAGGCAGTAAACCGTTCCATTCTCTGCTCTCTTCTGTAATGAAGCACCTACAGCAATGTTATTGAGTCCTAGTCTAACAGTGTAGTCCACACAGTCTTTACCTGCCGCTCCACCTGCTGGGTGACTGGAGTCCCTCCTCTGTGGGCGGTGTTTCCTCTCTGTCTTCTAGTCGCAGTAGCAGCAACTCCGTTGTGGGTTCTCTGTAAATCTCATTGTCGTCTCTGAGGGAGAAAGGATTTATATCAGCAGGGTTTTTAATCCTCAGCTCATGGGGAAATGGAAAGTATTTTATTTTTTTGTTGGAGCGACTCCGCAGGGAATCAAATAACTAATGGAGAAAATGGTTATTGTTGTTGTTGGAGTCGAGCTTTTGTTTTAGTTTTTCACTGATGGAAGAAGTTGGATTGACTTTGTGTGAGGCTGGAGGAAAATAAAATAAATTGATCTCCCATCAGAGTTTAGAGAATGACATTTCAATCCCTGTCCCGGCCCCATGATGCTGAAGACAGAAGTAGTTTTGTCATGTTCAGCTCTGACATGTTCCATTAGTACTGAGATTTTCTGATGTTATTTTTCATTTTGTGAATTTTCAAGATAAAAGGTATTATTATTTATCTTAAGTAATCAAAAACAATCATTGCACATGTCTAAACAATGTCATTAAGTCATTTAAATGTCTTGCTAGAAGAAATGGAGAATATCTAAAGAATGTTGAAACAGCTATTGGATAATTTAACACGACTTTTACAGCCTCACGCTTCTGTTTCTACTTTCTGTCATTACTGTCATGTTTAATTAAGTACCTTCATTATCTTTCCTTTTTTAATGTATAACAGCCGAGTGGAAACCACACTGATAAGAAAATAAGCGAACCAACCGTAGCCTGTGTAAATATGAATAAAGCAAATGTTGTTGACAAAATGGGCAACATCGTTTATTGTTTAACAACAGAAATTAAGAATCAGCGCCTGTGGCCTTGTTTATCTTTTATCAGCCATTAATTATTGATACACAGTTTACACTGTATTTGTGTTAGCGTTAAAAAAACATTAGAGACCAGGACTAATGTTACACACACCGATAACATTGGCTGCACAGTCATTTTATTAACAAAAGGCTGTGTCAAAGCTGTGTTTGTAAGAGTTCACTTGGAATATTTTAGCATGACCCTCCCACCTCCCCACCAACACCCATCCCTGACACTAGCAGCACCAGCGGCATTTACAGGTATGAAATATGGATGACAACTTATTTAATGACAAGTTGAGATTTAAGGATGACAGGTCTCTGAAAGTCCACACAGTTTCACGTCTGTTTCCCCTTCCACCTCTTCCTCTTTCTCCTCCTCTATCCTTGTGTGACTGATGGACGACTTGCAGCTGAGATCACCTCCTTGCTCACCCCCTCAGTCCAAACACAGTCTCTTCATCAAACACCACCCGCTGCTCTTTTCATCCTCAGCTCTTTGTAGCTCAAGTTCTCATCTTCTCTCTGTTGTAATGGGGAAGAAAAAAAAAACCTCATCTCACTTTACCCAGGATGGTGAATCGAGTGACACTTTCTCCTCGAGGAAACACTTTCACATGTCCTTTCCTTGTTGTTATCCCAGGGTTGTGTAGCAAAGGACTGACAGTTTGTTTGTGCTTTTTTTGTACTCATTCTAATATTTACCTGCTGCTTTAGGTGTTTGAGAGTCTTTTTAATGACTCTTTGACATATTTAATTGCAGTTCGTGGGTTACATGACTCCATTATGAACACACACACATACACACTCACACACTCACATACACAGATACACACATACACACACATGCACACATACATCTGTACTTGAGGAACTGTTCCGCTGAGCATGTAATTAGCTCTTGTTCACTGCTCTGCTTCTTCTTTGATCATTATGATCATCATCGCAGTCTCTGAAGGAACACACACACACACACACACGTACACACTGAGCTTCTAGCATCTGTAAATTCAGACAAAGACTCCAGGAACATCCTCTGAGATCACATGACCCAAGGTCCAGCTGTTGTAAATAGAACTATCAGGCTTTTGACTCTCAGTGTTAGAGATGAAAAAGATCATTCAGACTCAGATGAACCATACGTTTAGCCCCAGTCTGTCAGACTCTAGACTTGACCTGGAGGATCTGCAGATCAATGATAGGTCTGATGTTGGAACTGTGCTTCTGAGAACTAAAGAAGCCTCTTGGATGAGAGATCTAATGTCTCCAAGAAACCTACTGTGTCCACTGGCCGTATAAAGTAACTATTATGATCACGGACACTCTTATATCTTGGTCTGAGGATTCAGAGATTAATCAAAGTACAATTTGAAGTACTACTTCATTGACTGTGTAATTCTGTCTGAGCTGAACAGCAATGTAGTATGGTACCTAAATGTTTTCTCATGCAGGTGATATGTAGAACGGGGAGATATTGTCAAGTTTTGAGATGTGAAATAGTGGAAGAGTGCGAAACCCACATTCATGGAGTTTGGTCATGCGACCCACAGGTTGATTGACAGCTCCCCCACAGTTTGATGGTGCCATGGCGTCACTCACCATCTCATCAACGTCAGCCCTGTAGTCACAGTGAGAGGAGAAGTAAAGTGGTGGAAGTCAGTCTGCTGAACTCCTCACCTCCCGATGTTTCTCTGCCTCCAGTGTCTTCAGCAGCTTCAAACAGATGTTTCTAAATAAACAAAATCTGTCCTTCACCTCCTGCTGTGCCTCCACATGGATGCTGTAAATATTGAACAACAGTCGTGCCTTTGGTTTGATGACAGACAGAAGCCTGTAGGGGGCAGAAGATTCTGAGTCAAAGTCACGTCAGACATCAATTGGTTTATCTGTGTTTTAATGAAGGGTGTGATGCAAATAAAGATAGTTTTAATTACTGTGTTGTAGCAGGAGTAGGAGCAGAGTAGGAGTTCTGTGTTTCTTTATTTAAAATATTGGTTGATAAGTCAATAAAATATGGAGGTGCAGCATTCTGCAACTCTCTGGACTGATGCTAGATTTAGCCTTTTATCTTTAATTAAAAATGATTATTAATGTTTTTGGCAAACCTGTCACTGTCTTTCTCCATGGGTTTTTTGTTAACTCTTAGACCTTCTTGCTCCTATTAACCATTTGCTCTCTTCTCTGGAAATCTGGGCCTTTGCTTTATTTACTCTTTGTTTGTGTTCCTGTTTGTGGGCGACCAGAGGGTGAGCGCCGGAACGTGTGGGCTGAAACAACCAGCATGATTTCTTTTTATGTCATATTTTATTGCATGGGAACAGATTTCTTTTTCCGCATCTTACTTCACCATCTGCAGTCAGGACAAAAAAAGGAGTCTCATTTTGAAAAACATGTCAATTTCTGTAATGTGGCTTTGATTCACTTCTTCTCTTGCTTTTTTTCTGCCGTATTTTAGTTCTCCTCCTCGCCTCCTGTTGTCATTTTCATTCCGGGCATGGCAGCTCAGCTCTAGTCGCAACAGTCCTTCTAAAATCGGGTTAATGAGACGATAAAATCCACCTTCGACTCCTTATGTCGACGTCGGCTCAGCACTTTCCAACAAAGTGTGAGCGCTGACGCTGTGCAGCCTTGATAGACCTTGGTGTTAACTTTGGAACATGTTCTCAAATGGAACATTCCTTCAAATCCCTGTGGTAGGACTTTGCAGTGACACAGGGACTTTCCTGTCAGGAAACGCTGAAAGGAGCTGTCCGTTCAGCACCACATTTGATGGACAGGTATTAAACTCTGTTTTCGGTGAAGGTCCTAAACACTCTCCCCTCTGGGCCACTGAATGTTTATGGGGTTTGTGTTTTGTTTTTGGCTGATTCAGATGAAATTTCCTGGAGCAGGGAGGGCGATATGATAAAGATGTGAAGTGTCAGCTTCTGTTACGCTCCATACACAAACACAAACACATTTGTTGGCTTATTTAACACTGAGCAGCCTGGTCATTTACATTTCACACTGAGCTGCAGCTCAGCTCGTTTCCCACAATGTTTTATTTTAGTTCTGGAGACATAGTGAGAAAAAAAAAGTCTTTAAGTTTGGAGTAAAGTCAACTTTAACAACCAAACACATTCTAATAAGAAGAGTGTGGGAGGAACCACAGGTAGAACCAGTCTCTGAGTCTCTCACAGACAGCTGTGAAATGGCTGTTACACCTGGTTGACGCAGTGTAAAGAGGAACAAATCAACAGTCAGAGGCTTTGTTGTTGTCTGTCTGGTCTTCTGGAAAGCCTGTCTGGTTGTTGTCTAAATATCTCTGCTGCTGTGGACAGAAGAACTAAACCCCAGTTCTGGTCTCTGTGTTCACAAAGGAATGGACCCCAGGGGGTCAGTGGTTTCTCCTCCTCCTCCTTCGCTCCTCTCCTACTGCCACCTGTTCTCTGCATTCCAGCTGTTTTCTCCACCTCCTTATTTTCTTCTTGTCACAACACATCCTGGTGTTTCTTCTGACCTACTGCATCCTCAGTCTTTTCTTTCTCTGCTCATTGTCTCCCCAGTCCTTAGGAACGTGATGGTATAGTATGAACAAACTTGTGAAATTTTATTTTAGACAAGTGACTGTGTGCTGATGACGTCACTGACAGACCGTTACCTTGACGATGGCAATTAACGTGAATGAAATCCTTGTGAGACCAACTTCATTACGGCACGCCTTGGCCATTCATGAGCTGACAGACCTGAAAACTTGACAGGAAGTGACTCACAGGCAGTGAGTGATGGCCGGACCCCATCACCCTTCAACCCTTAAACACAACCTCCCCCTGAGGTCGAAACCATTATGATCTTTTCCCTCCCTTTGCAATTACACTCTCGACCTTCGTCTTGCTGTTAGCATAAAGAGCTAATCATCATAAAAATTACAGCCACTTCACTTGAATTTGTCCCAGGGTTGCAGTGGACGAGTTAGCGACCCCTCTCTACTGTAGGTTAAAAGAGCTCTGAATATTTATGACTTAGCATTTCTGTTCTGCTCCTCGTCCACGATAGAAAACATTGAATGATTCCTCTTTTCCTTTCCTCTCCTACCTTCCCCTCACTTCCCCTCTTCTCTCCTCCAGCCCTGCTCTTCCCATTCTCTCTCCTCTAATGTGAGAGCAGTAAAAGCTAATTGTCTGAGAGGATGATAGAAAAAAAAAGCAGCAGAACAATTTCACAGAATAAAGTCTCACATTTTCATTTATCTTTTTTACTTCCTTCTCAATTTGCCGTGAAGCCGGCGTTTTCCTAAAGTAAATGATGGAATTTAATCAAAGGAACAG
Source organism: Paraplagusia blochii (assembly GCA_016785265.1). Classification (NCBI taxonomy): domain Eukaryota; kingdom Metazoa; phylum Chordata; class Actinopteri; order Pleuronectiformes; family Cynoglossidae; genus Paraplagusia; species Paraplagusia blochii. The sequence continues at coordinate 166,205 of JAFBJS010054602.1, read as the reverse complement.
AGTTTTTAATGTTTGTTTTTGCTCAGCTTCACTTTTCTTTCTTTACTGATTAAATTCAATTTGATTTTTTTCCCATCATTCTCTGTGATTTCCTCAGGAGAAGAGAAGTTCAAACTTTTACTTTGATTGCATTTATATTCTTCACTTACCAAAGTGAAAAAATGAGTATGCTTTATTTTTTATTTTTTATGGATTGACAATGTTTAGTTTCTTGTTTTTTTTCAAATTTTTTTGCTGTATTCAAGGCTGATTCCAGACTGGCTTGTAGCCTAGCATGACTTGTAACTCATGTCTACTGCATCTTTTGACACCAAAAGTATTTTTAACACCATGTTAACTTGTGACAACTGACTGACATTAAGACCTTATCTCAGGCTACATTATTAAAAAATAAAACTCAACCTCCCTGACTGATACTGATTACAATGACCTGTTAATTGACGCATCTCTATTTTTTTTATCTTTGTTTCTTTAACACGCTTGAAGGCAATTGCCAAGTTCAGTTTTCTTATCCTGTGCTCTGTTAACAGTTATCATTAAACCTTTAACTGTGTGTCGCGTCATATTCGCTTTGTTTTTGTCGTTAGATCCAAACACAGCAGCCTGGGCCCAAACCACGGCACAGTTACACTGGGCTGCCTCTCTACACCAAGGTAAAGGTCGGGAACAGTTTGTCCCTGGCGCTGCTACACTGGTGGGAAGACTTTTCTGAGGGAGAGAACAAAGTGTTCAGAGTTCGAGGATTTAGATTACATTGATATCAGTTAGTCCTGCGGGAATGCACTCACAAAACACATAAACTGTTCATTTGTGTGCATCTTTATTACTGTCAGACAGGAAGTAAGAGCCGCCATTATGGAGATTCTTCTCCACTCACGTCCACGTCTCTGTGTGAACTCTCTGCAGGTTGTGACCTTTCACTCACAGCCAGACGTGGCTCATACTGTCAGCACTGTTGAGCCTGTCCTACTGCACTGATGGGAGACCATGTGTGTGTTGAAGCTGTAAAGGCCTGCCCTCGTTAGCGTCCATCACTTCACCGCTAATATGAACTCTAAACTCTAAACGCTAACCTTGACAGTTTGCCATTGGCTCTTCATCACTTTTATTTCCTCAAACTTCTCTCCGTCTTCATCAAGAAACTGTTAGCAGGACAGTTTCTGAAAGGAAATATTGGATTTTTTCATTACTCTGAAGGTGAAATTAAAGAAGTCGTTAAATATGGAGAAAAATGAAAAATGGTGACTGACAGGAGAAATAATGACAGAGAGGAGTGATTAAAAAATTTGATTAAAATCTAACCAAGGATAAGGGGAGGATGAGGGCAAAATGAACCCCCAACACACCGATGTGGACATTAGATGCTGTGAAAGACAAACTGATAAATGGTTTAATGAATCCTGATGGTTTAATCCCAACCACAAACCAAGCCTCAGCATCACTCATTCATCTGCTGCAATATCCATGCAGTATTTCTGACACCAGGAGTTAAATTCATTGCAAACACATTATATGTCAAATGTTAAATGTTATTTTCAAACAGAAATACATTGATGCAATTGTTTACACACTGTATAAGGCGTGGGTCTAGAATGGAGCCTTCTCTAGCAGCATTATTCATTTATGCAAACCAGTATTTGTTTACTAAAGCAGGAGCAACCAGTCTGGAGTTTTCTCCTGATGTTGTGTTTTAAGCACCAACATGTGCACATAGAAATCCCTTTAGTGGAAAAAACTATATTGTAAACTTGAAAACAACTGGCTCAGCTAAAAAAGCTTGAGAAATAAGTTTCTACACCAGATTTGATTTAAAATAGAAGAGGGCAGTAATAGAACCCTGAGGAACCCCAGAACTGAACTATATTATTCAGGCATAATATTTGCATAATGTTTGGTGAAATGTAATTATTTTTTTCTCTTTTTTGCCACCTTTATCTTTCTGACCACCTCATTGCCGCTGTCTAACCCTCCTTCCTTCTCTGCCACCTGTTTTGCTCCCTGTGTCACTTCCTTTATCCTTCTCCATCTCCTGCTCTCCTACATCCTCCCTGCTCTTCTCTCTTCTTTTTCTCCCTCTGGTCGTCATCCACCCACTTGAACAGAAGGCTCTCCACTCCTTGCCTGCAGTCATTTTTCTCCCGTACGGCTCTCCTCTGGTACGGTTTTCTCCTCCTGTCTGATCTGTAGAAAATGCTGTTGCTGCAATTCTTTTTTTTTAACACTAAAAGACCAGGTTGGTCTTTAATGTTCTTTTTGTGCACAAAATGGATGAAGTCTTGCAGCAAAAGACCAACCTCCAAAGATCAGCGAACATCACCGTTAGTCATGTCTGCGGTCTTGCTTAACCATCTTCCACCAGCTACAGCTGAGGAACAGAATTTTCACTGCACATGGTTCCGCTTCCCCCCAGAACAGACCCCATCATTTTAGAAACAAGACAGGTCATTGTGTTGGAGCTAAAACCACAATGACAAGGTCAGTGTGAAAGGGCTAATGAGAGGTCCAAGGTCAGCGATGTGAATCTTGACACAGAATGTTAAAAGGCCAGAGTTATGCTAATGGTGGTTGAAACCCAGAACCCTGAGTTTCACTGGTAGGAGGAGGAGCACGGATCTCTCTGAGAGCTTGGATGAAATTGCTCAGCATTATTGTGGATAATGCTGAGCAATTTGCGCTCTTCTCCAGGCTCCCCTGACTGAAACCCTTTGTCCTTCTTTATATACAGTCAGAGTCAAAATAAAAAGATATTCATGTCGGTGCTACAGCAGCACCAGAGTCAGCGTTACAGCCTGTCGTTCCAGAGACGGTGGTCGCTCAGTCACTGAAGAATCGGTGTCAGTCAGAAGTGAATTACTGCAGAAAAACCCAATTACAGCTCTGCCCCTTCGCTCTCTTCCTTTACACCTGCTGCGCCGTCCAAGGGCGAGAGACACTGGTGCCTGTGGAGAGAGAGGGGCCCGGGCTCATTAATCATTTATTTATTAAAGGCTAACCTTTTAGCAGACATCTGCGCTCAAGCCCAACTATTAAAAAATAATTAGATTGGAACACAGCAGTGGTGATCATGGTAGCTGCTGCAGGAGGACCAGGAGCAGCGGTGAGCACAGGTCCACCGACTGTGCACGTGTGTGTATGTCAGTTTTTGACAGTGTCATCCAGAAAAGTGAGCTGTCATCCTGGATCTGAGCAAGGAAAACTGCCTTATCTTTATCATTTAGTCAACTGTTTCTGTCGCTGGCTAATTGATTTCACTGGGCAACTTTTAGCTGTCATTTCTTATAGGCAACCAAGGGTTAGGGCCACCTCTCTAGTCTTTTTTGTCTTTTTAACTCTGCATGACAACAGACCTGAATAGAGATGCACCGATTGTGAAATTCTTGGCCGATACTGATTCCCAGTTTTAAAGTAGTCTGACCTGTCAAAACCGTTTTTGTCCGATACTGATTTTCTATCTGAGAAATAACTAGAATCATACAATAGACACCATATTTGCTTGGACTGGGAATAAAACATCAAAAATAAGGAAGAGCCGTGTCGTCTTTATATTTAATAAAAAACAGGGTGCTTCAGGGTGCTTCGTTGATCCTCCATGGCTTACCTTTTGATTTACAACCATTACAAACAGGTGTGTTGAGCTGCTGTTGCCACACATGCCTGTCAGTGTGATGGATGAAACTGGGAACGGATTGGACTGGTTGGACCTAAAACCAGCATTTTTAATCGGTGGTTGATTGACCAGCGCATCTCTAGACCTGAAGGATTTATGGTCGTTGGTAAATTTGCAACACTATTGAAGGGGTACTATAGTCTTTTTCAGTGTTTTATGTCTACGGCGACTTCCTCCTCCTACTGGTCTATTAAAAACCTCAGAAAGTTTCTTCAAACATCTTCCCTTCCATAATGAGCTGCTCTTATTGGTGCAGGGAGTTGTGACCCCAGGCGCTGATTTTAGGGTCAAACCTGCCGTCCCTCCTGCCCATTTATTGCTTTGTAGCATTAATGATGTGTTCTTTAAGGGAGGAGGAGGAAAAGGGTGAGGGAGAGAAGAGATTGCTTTTTCATTTTCATAAGCCCAAATGCTTCATTTCTTCCATCATTCATTGTCTTGTTCTTCAATAACTCCAGGTCCACTTTGAAATCCTCTTCCTCACGTTTCATCGTCACGTCTGTGGACAGACGTGAACGTCAGTCAGACGTTGGATCAGAATCCTTTGTTACTTTTCTGCTGATGTGATGGTTGTGGAGTAATGAGAGGCGGCAGTGAAGGTGTGCCGTGAGCGTCCTCAGGCTGGGATGGTAACTCAAACCATCTCTTTTTTCTTCTTTTGTTTGGAAAAGACAAAGTTTAACTCTGCTAATTTTCTGACTGGAACAAAAGTTCTCTGAGGTCATTGTGCAGATGTGATAATTAGAAATGTCATAACACTCATTTAAAAGTTAAATTAGGCTGAAACTCTGATTGTGCTCCAGTTAAATGAGATTAACTTTTGAAATTTTTGATCTGATAAAACACAGTTTGGGATTATTAGTATGGTTCATCTGGATCAGACCACGCTCCACCTTCAATGTTGTGTACAGACTTAGGCCCAAGGGCCAGATGCGACCCGTTTTGCTGCAGCACCAAACTCATGTCTGCTTTTTCCCTGCAGTGTCTGCGTTTCTGCAGTAGATGGAACAATAAAGGCTCAGTGCCTTTGAGAATGTAAGATTAAATTCAGGACTCTTACCTAAGTTCATATGAGCACTCCATTTATTTGATCCTTGGCCCCAAGCCCCCCTGTTGAATCTCATAACCACAGAGCACAAGATTGCCTGCATTTGCTCCAGTGTTAGGAAACCATAAACTAATGCTGTAGAATTTTCCCCATTTCACCAGAAATCTATGTGCTAACACTGTAGAATCCTGTGTACGCTAACAAGAGTCCTCTGATAACAAAGCTCTATGTGAACAACCTAAATACAGTAGAACCACATGTCAACTCCGGAGTGATGCTGCTGGAAAACATTTCATTTTGTTTCTGCCATCAGTGAGGTGCAGTCCATCAAACTGTCATGAAACCGAACAGTGAGATTTGATACAAACACAAACCATTTTTATTATGTGACAGAAAAAAAGATCAGAAAAACTTGGAATTTTATTCTTTTCGTTCAGCTTCTTGGTCAACTGTAGCATGTAGACATTTATGAGCAGATATGGACTGCAGGCTGGACAGTCAAATACACCTACTAACCCTAACCCTGTGTGTGTGTGTGAAGAGATGTCCAAAAGGGTTTAGATGTTAGCAACTGGACATCTTCTGGGAGTTGTAAGGAACTTTATCAGTCTCTGGTTGATGGCAGAGGGAACACTATTAGTTCTTAGAGTTTAACCAAACACTGGGCCGGGGACCGGTACTGGTCTGTGGGTGAATTGGTGCTGGGCCGCAGAGAAATAGTGTTTCTTTTTGGCCACATCTGGCTATATCAACTGAAGACGCAGATCTAACCCTCTATTCCAATTGGTTGATGGACAGAGATGGCTTCCCTTACTCCTCACTCAAACTACATGTCCTCCCCATCCGCAATATGAACATCTGAGTCCTTGAAGATGTCCCCCTTCTTTGAGTTTGACTGGGATCAAAGTCTGGTTGCTGCCAACTAAACCTTTTGGATGTTCTGACCTGGATGGATGAGAATCTTCACAGATGTGGGAATATACAGATTAGAGCATAATGAGGTTCTTGACATTGTCCTGCTGGAAATTACATGTTCTGCTTCACACTAGTAATTGGCCTCATCCACGACTGTTATAAAACACACACGCACACCGAGACACACACACAGACTCACACACTCTTGTACACCCACTTTCCCTTCTTTTGCCTGTTGGTCGGTTGGAGCTCATTTCCATGCGTGGGAACAAAGAATCGTTATCATCATCTTCATCAGATCACAAAGCACTGTGTGGACTCTTACATAATGACACACACACACACACACTCTCATTTCTGGCCTGTCAAACACTCTGTCTCTTCTCCAACGCCCTCTCATTTCAAAGATGGCTGCTCTCACGGTGTAATTTCTGGTTTGAACGGTGTGATTACGGCCAGCGGCTGCTCTGATTGGTCAGCTCTGAGCTGTCGCGAACATCTCATCACACTGCACCTCCTCTGTGGGTCCTCGTACATAAAACGTTTCGTTTCATTTCCATATGGAATCGCAGGAAGGGGAAGTGCAGCGGCCGTATGATGAAAAGCCTTGAAGGCGTGTGTGTCGATGTGTGTGTGTCGGTGTGTGTGTGTGTATGTGCGTGCGTGCACTCAGCTATTTAAAAAGCTTTGAAGGCAGAAAATAGTGGTGTGTAATGACACAGTGATGGTTCTACTGGAGGAGGAAATCACTGATTCAAGACTGAGCTCAGTTGGCGTCTCTGCAGGACTGACGTTTGGACAGACTCTGGGTTCCAACTAACCTGATGACCATCTTCAACACATCTTCACATTGGACTCATGTATTGCACCATGGTTGCCATATACAATTTGGGTGGCATTAGTGGCCTAGCGGATAGGAAAGCAGACTTTCGGGTTTGAATCCACCTGCTGCCAGGTTGCCTTTCTGGTGCTCTGAGCAAAGCACCGGCCTGATCCTTATTACTTCTAGTGGGCCTCCCACCCACAGGAAGGTTCACGTTATGGGGCAGTGTGATTTGGGTGCCAGTTGTGGAGACCGCTGCCCCCATGAAAATGAATGAATGAATATTTCTCCAAAAAACTGTTTTGCAAACTTAATCTGTTTATGTGTGAAATCCTAGTAGTAGAAAAGTACAAACGTACCATCTGTTACTACAACTATCACATTTCAAAGGTTAAAGCTACTTGTAGAATGTACCATCTATGTTGTTATCCAACCCAAGCTTTTTGCAAAAATAAGGGGTGACTGTGAAATGATTGAAGAAAATAGTCTGAAACATGAACAGCGTCCTCTGTGGCCCTAAATAGTACTACAGTAGTAACCCCTGAGTGATTGTGGAGCGTTGTTGTTTCCTGCTGTGGTGGCACAAACTGTTTTAATCTAACACAGGTAATCATTTGTCTTCATCCTTTTTGTTTGTACTACCTAAAGGCTCGGAGGTCTGCAGCGCCCCCTGCATCCCCCTTAGATAAATGAGTGACATGGACATTAGTTAAATACTGTCAGAGTGATGAAGATAAAGGCGGCAGTTGGAGATAAAGTAAAGAAGTGACAAATGAACAACTTCATCTCTGTTCCACACCAGTGTTTTAATCGCGGCCGCAGCCTCATCCATCACTTCCTCTTTATTTACCTCACAACGCCGCGGCCACGATGAACGTTCACGCCTGATTTCAGACACAAATTTCTCTGCTTTGTTGAAGATGAATGTGTTTACCTGAACAGTACTGAGCTGGCGCTCGAGTCACTTTGAGGATTTTGTTCATTGTAGTACTGTTTAATATTCAGCTTCCTCTCTGTCAAAGACCAGCTGTGGTTCTGTGGTTCTGTTTTTAGCCCTGGGTGTATTTTTAGAGACTCACTCTGGAGCAGGAGCTGCAGAGTCAGCAGAGTTCCTAACCATCTCTTTGAGCTTGACAGACAAGGGGGCGCTGTCTGTTCCAATCTATCTCTGTCCTTAAGGAGGACTCAAGTCATTAATACTATGGACTTCTGCTGCTGGTACATTGGCAAAGTATTACACTTGGAGTTGTACCGATCAGTACATCTGCCGAACAATTTTTTTTCCCAGAATTTAAACATGATTTCATTTGACTGTACAGAGGTTCCGGCAGTACAGCCTTCCCCCTCTACGTACATCACAGTTCTCTTTCCATCCCTCACACATTCATGCCGTACATTATTATTATCATTTTTTTTATTTAGATCTTGCAAAATATTGGCTGGACACGAATTATACAGTAAATAATTAGTTTCAGTCTTCTATATTTTAATTATTTTCTTGGAATAAATCATTTTCTGCACCATCTGCACCAAACAGACCAAAAATATCGCACAAAAAGTCACAGAGGACATTTAGGAATTCTTTTACTCATTCTGATTGGTTCAAGGATTGAAGCATCTCTCAGCCTCTCCCAGTGTCTGCCTGTCATCCACTTTGCTCTGTGCTATTACAGTGCTTTATTGTCAATTTTGTGTTTTTGTGTTTGGTGAAATATTACCTGAACTTATTGTATCTCTCAGACAGCAGAAAGACGTAACCATAATGACAGAAGATTATCTTTTCAATTTATGAAAAGTGGGGAAAAACGTCTGTCTGTTCCGCATTAATATGATTTAAAACATTCAACAGTAGGATACATTTCTTAAATGAAGCAAAAAAAAAACAATTTAAATTAATGGATGAATTTATCTGTCTGTCTCATATTTCCTGTCTCCAGCTCTACTGCCATATAACTGGTGGTGAAAAGGTAATACAATCCAGGGACGGTCCATAACAGTGTGGGGTAATATATACAGAAATAATATAATACCTATTATAATAACTTCTTCAGTCTTGGAACTCCTCCACCGCAGTAGAAAAAGGGTCACTATAACTGCATTTCAGTGAGTCACCCAGTGATGACTGGTGCTGGTGCCACGGTCCACTGAACTATTGAATCCAACATTGACTACAGTGAGTGCAGTGATTGAATCTGTCTTAGAGTTGTAGTGGATTCTCGTGTTCCAGTGTGGAGAGTGAGGACAATGACAGTCATCAGGTCAGACGGAGATTACAGCCAATTCCACTGATGCTGAAATAACCGTGTGGGAAACTGTTGGAGTGCAGTTGTTGCTGCAACCGACTTAAGTGTTTATTGCCATTAATTGCAGTGTGTGGCTTTACATTTACTGCAGTGCAGTGGCTCCAGTATCAGAGAACATGCAGTGTTGTCAGATTATCATGTTGCAGAGCCACAGATGTTGCCTCAGTGTTGACAGGGTGGACGACAGTGATGAAGGAGACAGTAGTAAAAGTGAGAAGGTTTTTTTTTTTTTTTTACACCCACTGCTGCTGACATTAGTAGCACAGATAAATTCTCACAGTTTATTAGAAACTCAACATTTGATGCATGTCAGCTTCGTTGACAGTGACTAATGAGCGTAAAACGTAGTCTGTGATTGTTTGTTTGTTTGTGCTTATCCCTGAGAAAAACTTATAGGTTTAAAGGTTTCTTTAAAGGTTAACATTAATGAAGTACAGCAGTGTGATGACACAAATTAACACTCATGGACCTGCTGTGAAACAACACACACACCTCAGTGGAGCTAAAATTAGCAAAGAGATGTTCTAAGATGAACCCTGATCAACTAAAAATAATTCTATGAAAATGATCCAAACTCTGAACCTGCTGCTAATGCTGATACTGAAGAAAGTGTAGTCTACAAATAAGCAGACCAGGACACACCTCTCCGTCTCCAAGGATTTATTGTATCAAAAGGTTTTTGACCACGGCAGGTCCAACACCAGTCTCATCTGCAGTCTCACCTTTTACAGTCACATTACAAGACATTTTTCATCAGACCCCTGAATGTTAATGACATTGACCTGGATACATCTTGGGTCTGTTATCTAGGCGCCAATTTATGTTGTCTTAATCGGTCTTGGCATGGACTTGGGTACATCTTGGGTCTCTTATGTAGGCGCTAGTTTGTGTATCTAACATGTTGTAGGAACTAATCTTTCTACAATTATACAGTAACACTGCACATCAATGTTGTCCAACACTTTGTCTGTCCATAAAACCCAATTTCCCACCACTCTGAATGGCTGCGTCCTTGTAGACTAACCCGCATCCTTCATGGTCATCTGTTAATGTATACACGTCTGTGTGTGTGCGTGTGTGTGTGTGGGGCCAGGGCTACCACCCTTTTCTGCTAGCCTCAGCAGAGCAGCTCATTGCTAATGGACACTGTCCCTGTGCTTAAGTGTGATTGGATAAACTGTGGAGCAGAAGTGGACGGTTGGTGTGTGTGTGTGTGCATGTGCGTGTGTGTGTGTGACCTAAAAGTCCCTTCATCTACCTCACACACACTCACATCTTGAAACACTTACACAGAGAATGTGTAATGATCCAATCAGCAGGGGGCAGTGCAGCTGCGGCAGCTCTGTTAAAACACTGCTCCCGAGTCAGAAACACGTTTCCTCTCACTACTAATAAAAGCCCAGGATTGTTGAACAGCGTGAGGTCGCCCAGAGACCAGTGTTCCACTGCTACATCACACTTTGAACTTTTTCTTTTTTTTTTATTTTAAGATCCATGTCAGAGTGTACCTGGTGTTGATGTCAGGACACTGTAAGTCTTTATTTTCTGATGCAATACAAAGGTAACAAGTGCAAAATGGCTTCCTTGAAAAACAGGAAGTGGAGGCAGCACGCGTCCAACCACAACTGCCTCCATCATTACATGCATGGAGCTGTTTTTTTTTCCTTTGCTTTTAAAAACATTTCCTTCTAATTTGTTGTTGACGGTGAGTAGAGGCAAAACAAGACTTTTTGTGTCTCAGTTAAATGCTGCTGTCTGGCATTGTTACAGTGTTATTTAAAAGGCTCATCTCGTCCAATCAGATAAACCACATCTCTGCCTTCCCTCTGAACTTGATTGGCCAGCGTTTGGCAGAAAACTTTCATTGAATATTAAAGTCATATCTAAAATATTGACGCGTGCCGGAGGCTGCGGGGTCTGTCACTGCAGCTCTCAGCTGCTCCGTCACGTTCCTTCTCTTGACTCAGTGAAACCAGGCAGGAACACAAACGCAGAGTGTATTTCCAGTTTTCTTTCCCTGCACCCATTCATGATGATTTATTTCTTTGTCAACAAGTTGGCGCAGACTGAGCCAGGGTGAAGTAAAAGCTCCGCCCCCGCTTAGACTGTGAACCAGTGAACTGCAGTATTGACTTTCACTGGGACTGGACCTGGTGACCTCAGTTTATCTTCATCTGAGTGAAATTTAATTTTGTGATAAAAGATTATATTTTTTGTGAATGGCTGAGGGATATGGCACAGACAAACCAGGAAACATGTCCGCCAGAGGAGACACAGTGACGCCTGCTGTTAGTCACTAAACTAACACCATGTTCATAACATCTGTCCTGTGATGTCTGTCATACCTGAGGGTAACAGTTATTCTTGGAAAATATGAAATACTTGCTTTTATTGATTTTTGGAAAAGTTTGAAAACATATGACGTTGTAGCTGCTCAACTTCATGAAGGAAATTAATTATTTTTAAATCATGTCATATCAGAGAGTCTGAGTTTTTCTGATCCTTTTTTTTTATAATGCCACAAACTGACCACAGGGGGCAGCGGTGGTCATGTACAGCAGGTCCTGTGTCCACTGATCTTAAATCAGTAATTTCCTCTGTCAGACTTACAGATAGTATTTACAGACTAGATGTTGTCAAACAGAACTGTGTAGCAGGGCGGGAGAGAAACAGCCGAGTGTGTGATGGCCGATTCAGTTCAGCCTGGGGTCACGATGAAGCGGCGTGTGTTTAATGGAGCAGGAGGATCATCACTTACTCTCCATAAAAACACATCCATAGACAACACAGGTGTGGTGTCTGTAGCACAGAGTGAAACCACCGACTGTGAAAACAGCAGCCATAAAGTCAGATGAGAGCCCGGTGTTGTTGCCTGTTCACGGCCAACAATGTGGTTTCACCTGGAAACTCAGGAGGAGGCGCAGAGTCTCTGACTTTAACACAAACATCGTCATCATAGATGAAGATATTTAGTGATTAACTAATCACTGTATTCACTAGTGTGCACTCTGTTTTTTATTTATATATATATATATATCCACAAAAATAGATTAATAGATACAAAAGCTGAATACCAAAAAGTTTTATTTTGGAATTATTGTTATGCGCTCGCTGCATCGATCCGTCGTGGTGAAGAAAGAGCTAAGCCAAAAGGCGAAGCTCTCAATTTACCGGTCAATCTACGTTCCTACTCTTACCTATGGTCATGAACTTTGGGTCATGACCGAAAGAACGCGATCCCGGATACAAGCGGCGGAAATGCGCTTTCTTCGCAGGGTGGTAGGGCGCTCCCTTAGAGATAAGGTGAGGAGCTCTGTCACACGGGAGGAGCTCGGAGTAGAGCCATTGCTTCTCCACATCGAAAGGAGTCAGCTGAGGTGGCTTGGGCATCTACATCG
>JAFBJS010054602.1:124939-145786 GCA_016785265.1 Paraplagusia blochii | reverse complement strand
GGAGCTACCAGGTAGGAGACAAAGAGGAGATTGATGGATGCAGTGAGGGATGACATGGAGGTAGTTGGAGTTAGAGTAGAAGATGGAGAGGACAGGGGGAGATGGAAATGGTTGACTTGCTGTGGAAACCCCTGAAAAAGGGACAAGCTGAAAGCTGAGTCATATTCTGCGTTAATATTTCTATGTAAAATTTTTAAATGTTACTCTTAGGGATGTGAGGGATGTCCAACAACATCTTTTTGCCTTGATATTACCAAAATTACATTTTCTCATTTTTTGTTTTTTCCTTTCCTTTCACGCAGTGAGAGAGGACATGGAGGTAGTTGAAGTTAGAGTTGAAGATACAGAGGACAGGTGGAGATGGAAAATGCTGACTTGCAGTTGTAACCCCTGAAAATACACAAAACGGCAAAAGGAGTAGACATGTCATACTTTCCGACTCAATACCTATGTTACTCTCACTTTAGTCCAGTGGTTAGCATTTTGAAACAGAATTACATCTCTAGTTTTTATTACTATTATTTTTATGTTTTAGCTTAGGATTTACCAACATTCCATTGGAGATCTACTGGTAGATCCTGATCTACCTATTGGACACCCTGATCTAGATGAACCCTTCCTGGGGCCACTGTTGAAGGCCCATTCTTATCTCCTCTTCATCCTTGTCTTTTCATCTTCTGCTTCATCTTCTCCACCCTCCCTCCATTTATCCATCTACAAACATTAAATGGCTAGTGATTTTTTCATTAGACTGTAATGAGCCTGTGCCACCTGCTGTGTGTGTGATGCTGATTGTTCCAGACTCTTCACTGACTCTGGGTTTCCACTGATTCATAGAATGAACCAGACAGGAAGTAGATACAGATTTAGTTACAAACAAACACACAGTAAAACATTTGTCAGCAGGTTCACAAGTCACATTACCTTCCTCCTGATCTCATCTTCCTGGTCCCGCCTCCATCTGTGCCTCCATTTCTTCCTCTACCTTTATTATTTATCTACATGTATTGTTTTTTTTCTTCTTTATTTGTAGTAAAGTCTGAGACTCATAAAAAGCCAATAAAAATTTAAAAAAGCAAATAAATCATGGAACGGTGCCACAGCTCTGACCTTTTATGCAGCCACTGCTCAGGCTGGTGGTCACAGCAGCAGCAGCAGCAGAAGCTTTAATAATAAACAGAACTAAAAAACCACTCTTTGTTCTTTATTTAGTCCAGGATGTTTGTTCTGTCAGATGACAGACCAGCAGGAGTCTGACAGAAAACAAACGTCCTGCTGTCGTCCAGTCCTGGTGAAGAAACTACTCAAATGCTGCTCTCAGAGAAGAGGAGGAAAAAGTGGGTCAGTGCTTTTGACACCTCTGAATGTGAGATGTTGTTAAGATCTGAGGATGAAACAGCGAGAGGCCATGACGCCCGGAGGTCGGCTGTTACTGATGCCGTTACCGTGACGACATGAAAGTAAGGAGACTTTGGAATGCCGCTGCTCTGTTCGGCCAATTACAGAACATAGGACCATGAGTACATTTGAACATGAAACTTTAAATGAGACATAAGGGACAACGGCAAGATTGACAGTGGAGGTTGAAATGTAGCCAAGAGTTTAGAAGAAGTCGTCATCCAGAATTAACAAGAAGAACACAAGGAGTGAACAAATTATTGCTCCATTCGAGCTCAACACAATCCTAAAGACCTTTCAGGGTTAGCCAACCCAAAATATCAGTCTTCTTCTTTTTCCTTTTGTCTTGTCCCTTTTTCAGGGTTTGCCACAGAGAGTCAACATTTTCCGTCTCCCCCTGTTCTCCCCATCTTCTCCTCTGACTCCATGTCCTCCCTCACTGCATCCACCAATCTCCTTTTTGTCTCCTACCTGATAGCTCTTCTTTTACCAACATGTGTCCACTATCCATCCTCTGAACATGTCCAAACCATCCCAATCTGTCTTCTCCAGCTTCTTTTTCTCCAAACCTTCCTGTCTGTGTTGTCCCTCTAATCACCTCATTCCTGATCCTGTCCATCCTTGTCTCTCCTAAAGAGAATCTCAGCATCTTTAACTCCTCCACCTCCAGCTCTGTCTCCTGTCTTCTGTCTCTAATCTATCCACCATGGCTGGTCTCACCACTGTCCTGTAAACCTTTCCCTTCACCTTCGCTGAATCTCTTCTATTACAACCCAGAGTATCTACTCAGAGTATCTAGTATCTATATCTACAGTATGTTGTCATAGAGATTCCAGGTTCAGCTTCTCCTCAGGTTGGTCCAAGATCTTTCTGGGAAATGTCCGGACTGAGAAAGCGTCCCATCATCTCATCTGACTGATGAAGAGGAGAAAAAGTAGGAGTTTAGATGGAGTAGGAGCCCAGAGCGAGAATTGTAATTGTAAATGAAGAGATGGAAGAAGTACAAGCAGGAGTGGGAGCAGGAGAATGTCGTTTACAACAGTAATTATCATATCTGAGGACCTGCAGTGTTCTCTCTCTCTCTCGCTCTCTCACACACACACACACACACACACTCAAACAAACACACACACGCACACAAAGATACACACCTTCCCAGATTAATCCCCTCCACAAAGAAACATATTTTATTATTCTCTAGATTTAGCGTCTCAGCAAATTTGTGTGAATCAAATCCAATCAGTGCTGCTGCTGATCTGAACAAATCTGTGGTTCTGCTGCCTGCCTGCCTGCATGTGTGTGTGTGTGTGTGTTTAGTAAGGCAGGTCGAGCTTCTCTTTGTTGCCTTTCTTAAATCATTGCTGCTGTTGACGTGGATCCAGCAGTAACAGCTGTGGCAGTAGAAACGGTGAAAAAGGTTAATTCTGATTCCGTCAGGTTTCACTGGTGTTGATGTTGTTTGTCCGGGGTAAAAACATTTGGCTGATTTCCTGTCTTCCGTCTTTGTGTTTTGGCATCAATCAAAAGACAGATTAACGTGTTTACAGAGGAGATTTTTTTGACACAACTGTGTTCTGTACACATCAGCTCTTCAACCCTTTTCCACATGAACGGAAAGGTTTGCTCTTCTGGAACCTTCTCCTCAGACTGCTGCTGTTCTGATGCTGCTGAGCATCTGTTTGCATCTGTCTGTCTTAAAAAATGGCAGCCAGACGCACCAGTCCAGTCACAGCAGAAAAATGAAACATTTACTCACGTTGACGTCCTTAAATTAAAACAATTTCTGTTCCAGAGATAAACTAAACAACAGTTTTCTCAAAATAACCACAGGGGGCAGCGGTCCTCCAGCTCTTATCGTCTCGCATTGTGAGCTAAAACCAGGGATTTTCTCTCTGGACCAAAGTGACAGATTAATCTGGGATTCTGTGACCTTGGATCAACATCAACTCAGCATCACCTCTGTGTGCGACTGTGAGTGTGTTTGGTTGACAGACCTGCTGAGTCTGTGTGGTATTCTGGCGTCACTCCCTGCTGTTTCTCTGTTGTTGGTTCTGTTGATCCACAGGAAGTTCTGGACTTTTTACTTTCCTACACATTATTGAGTTTTGCTCCAATGACATATGGTGTTATATACTGTACACTATATGTGTGTGTGATAATGTAAACTCCCGCTGCAAGTGCTTTAACAAAGGGAAGCAAATGAGAAAAGGATAAGTTCCTGTCTGTCTCTCTAAGGACACACCTGTCTTTTCTTCTCTCCTTTATCCCTCCCTTGGTGGATGTCCTTATCTCTTTGTTTGTCCTTCTGTCCTCATCTTTTAAAACACATCTATCTCTCTGTCTCTCACTCCTTAGCCTTAAAAAAAAACGTCTTTGTCAGCATCAATAAAATCTGGTTCTGTCTGCATCACAGATAAGTTGTTGTGATGCCTCCTGGACTCCTTCTCCCTCAGGAGGTATTTCAGGTAAACTCATATGGAACCTGGGGTGACACCTGGAGCCCGCTGCAGGCACTGCGTTTCTGCTGGTTCCAGAAGGGTTCAAGCGTCTCCCTTGAGGAGGTGGGGAGGAAGTGTTTGTTGGATCACCTCCAGCAGGAGCACTCACTTGTTCTCCTGCAGCAGTTGATGCAGTTGTATGTGAACGTGGACGATTAAGAATAGAGAAGGCCAATGAAGAGGAAAATGACCATGTGATCTCAGGCTTCCTCACAGCTGTGCCGTGAGGACGGAGCTGTTTGTCTCTGCTTTTCACCTCTGAAAATAACACATTCAAACAAGTGAGGCAGAAGAATTAGTCTGCCTAATACCACAAGACAGCGTGTACCTGACAGGATTATACTCAGCATCACACTGCCCTCCCCCCACCCTGAAAAAAAACACTCACACACACACACACACACACCCGTCAAGAAAAAACTCTCCCTGCAGCTATCTTAAAATATGTCTCCACAAGTAGAGCTCTTCCAGGAGCCTGAACAAGGAATCTAACCTCCTCCCCCCACCCTTCCCCTCCGCTCCACCACCGTCTGCCTCCTTGAGTCTATTTTTGCCTCCTGAAGGTGTCAGCCTTGTCTTTGTTCCCATCTCTCTGAAGTTAATGCCTCCCATAAATGACAAGAGGAGAAATTCTACCACGGAATCGTTTGTAGTCTGTCGAGGGAAATGGCACATGTGTGTGCGCACTTTTAAACACACACACACACACACACACACACAGACGGTGCTGTCATGATAACACACACCCTCTGCTGTCATATATGGACATTTCTAGAACAACAGTTGAACTTATACCCAGTCTGTGTCAGTTATGATACCAAGGCTTCACTGACTGTTGATGAAAACTGGTTGGTAATTGGTTCAATTTAAACACATGATCAGTGACATCACTCCCCTGTTGTATCCAGTTTTTTTTCCTTTCTCTTTATCTCTCTCATCTTTTCCTCATCCTTTTTCTTTTTCTCTTGTCTGTGTTGGGTCGAACGAGCCAATCAGAGGCGACCTCTCTGACAGCACATTGATTTTCACCTGGGTTCCTTCTGAGATGATCATCTGGACAAAACGATTGGGGCGCTGAGGTCGTTGGGACAAGGACTGATGGATGATGGGAAAGCAAGTTTGGGGTGGGAGGGGCTAATCATTTCTGACAGCTCTCAACGTGCAGTTCAGCTCCCATGATGCAGCGGGGCAGTGGTGACAGTGGAGCTGATGTGGCTTCACAGCTGCTCTGCTCATTATACAGCCCAGTGTTTACCTCAGGAAAAAAAAGGCAGCGAGGATTCTGGGAAATAACCAGCAGCCAGCTGCCATAACATGACTCGGCATCTGGGCTGAAGTTGTGTTTTCTGTGACTTATTAAAACTCAACAGATGGCACTGCGCTAACGTACCAGTGAGCTGACGTCTGGACGCGTGTGTCTGTCATGGACATGACGTTGAATCCTGGACAGATGCTGAGTCATGTCATGACAGGTGAAATGATGTGAAGTGATTTCCCAGCATGCTCTCTGTTTGTCACTTCACTGAGAGACATAGTGGGCCACTGTTAATGAAGGGAGCAGGAGTGGTGTTATTAAGTTATTAGTCACCTGTCACTTCCGCTGTTACATGAGCATTGAGAAAGTTCCAACATTGTAAAGTGCCGCTGAAAGTAGAGCAATTAAAATTAAATGCCAAGAAAAACGCAACCATAAAGCCAAGACAACATCAGGAAAGAAAAATCTGTAAAAGAAAATGCTAACTATGATTAACTGTGTGCAAAAAAAAAGAGCCAGCACACAGTTTATCCCTAAACTCTGGAGGAAATATCTAAGATGTTGCCATTAATGCAATCATTAGTCATCATTGAGTGTTAGAAATGAATAGAGTTGGCCAAGAAGGAATCCAAAGGCTGTTAGGTAGCCAAAATAGATCACTTTAATTTGTTGCAAAGAACATATCATTTAAGCAATAAAATCAACAAATGTAGATTATTCTTAGACATAAGTTGGAAAAAAAGGCTAGTTTTTTAAAACATGATCAGAGTGATTTAGTGCAGACCTGTCCAGTGTCCATCTGTGGACAAGGAAGTGACAGGAGGTAAAGAAGGACGCCGATATTGTGTTTGTAATAAAAGTGCCATCATCGTTCACACGCGATGTCAACCGCGTCAGAGGTTCTCGCCGCGTCCTCTTCTTCGCTCACTGAGATGATTATTGAACTCTGTGATTCCGGCGTCAGTGCAGATATTTCACCTGTGTCTCAGCGGCGTAAATCAAACCCATCGATATCGATCTCGGTGCCGCTCGTGTCGCTGTTACAGCCGCCGTGATGGATGATCTCTGATTTATCCCGCGCGGCTCGGCCTTTGAGATGGAGAAGCTGTCGCCAAAGGATTCCTAACAAGACGCTTGAGACTGGCCACAGACACCATGATTATTACACACACACTGCCTGTGTGTGTGTGTGAGTGTGTGTGTCTGTGTTTGTGTGTGCTGATGTCAGCTAACCACAGCTGCATTGTTTACAGTCGATGACGGTGGCGTGTGAAGCTTCTGTATTGACTCGGGATCCTCTCCCACTTCCACAGTTTGGATGAATTTTCCCTGGGAAGAAAAAAAAAACATCATTTCTTGACAAAATCATTTTTTCAATTTCAGGGAATATATTATATAATCGATCAATTTTAATCTGTGCTGTTTTTAGTTAACCTAGTAAATAGCTAAAGGTGATCCTGTCAAAGGGTTTGCACAGTTTGCAAAATGTAAGTATTGGTCAGGATGTTGGAATTATTTACATCCCAATAGCAGTGTTGGAATTGATTATTGATTTTCGGATTAGTCCTCCACAGGCTGAAGCCGAGCGTGACGTTAGCCAATTGTTGTTGTCTACATTTATTACTAACTGTTAGGATCCATTAATGTCAGTTAAATTGTCACCCTCCATTGTTACCATGTTAAATGTAAGGGTGAAGGCAACGTGAAGCTGCGCAATAATCACGTTGTTATTGGGAGTGAACGGCCCTTTTGGTCAGGGCAGCTCCACCCTGTGATTGTATATTTGTTTATCTCCAGTCACTGATTTGGAAAGATAATGCGGGAAATGCAGTGAGTCACAGGATTGGCAGCAGTAACGGCAGCAGTAACAGCAGCAGTAACAGCAGCCTGGTGTTAGACCTGACAACCACCCCTCTGTGGGTCACATGACTCTCTTGGTCCAACTCCTCTGCAGTGAAATGTCTGAATATTTAATCAGTTTTTATTGTTCTCCATTTCATTTGCTCTTTTGTTTCTGGTCAAATCCAATTACTGAACATGACTGCTTTAACAAGAACGTCCATTCAGGCCTACTGTACCGTGGAGGACCCATTCAGGAACATCTCGTATTTTTATTCTATTTGCGTTTCACGAGGAGAAAATCTCCACTGAGCGGTTTCATGGCCCGCTTTCACCAGCCGGGTGACGGATTAAGGAGTGAGCTGCCATGTTTTAAATCCTCTCGTCCTGCTGCTCCTCCACCTTCTCCTCCTCAGGTCTCTGTGACAAACGCCGCTCAGGGAGGAGGTGCAGGGTCTCCTGGTTTCTGGTGTGGTTGTCAGGAAGCTCCTCCTCCACCGAAAGAGGTTTTGGACTCAGACCCAGTGACTGTGTTTGGACAGCTTTGACTAAATCCTGTTTGCGGACATTATTTATGCTAACCATTCACACCGTCAGGAATGTGAAGCGTAAGTTGTTTGGCTCGGTCTGTGAAACATCGCCCCCACCTGCTGAACATACACAAAGAAAAAAACAAAACTCAGGGCAGTGATTTTTTAATAATTTGATTTGTTTTCAACATAATTTGATTAAGTCTGTGACCCCCCACCTCTACCCACGCACACACACACACACACACACACACACACACACACACACACAAAAACCATGACCCAGAAAAGCTTTATAATTATGGAGATTACATTGAAGTGTGACTGGGTTAACTTGACTGTGATGCAGGTTAATGAGGAGGATTTTTAATTTATGATACTTTTACTTTCTCTGTTTCAGTCTGGGTTTAGCTGCAGGGGGCGCTATAGGGATAGGTCTTACAGTCAGATGTGTGCTTCTAACTTTCTGAAATTGTTCTGAGTGGATGCAGATGAAAGGAAAGGCCTGAGTCGACCCTGACTCAGCCTTTTGTGAATCATGGCTCCATCGCAACTGAAGCAGCAGCAGATGGACCAATCACTTGAGTCCACACTTGTGCTCCTCGAACCAGGCTTTTTCTTTTTTAATGTTAAACACTTTTCATGAATGTGAAAGTGAAGTCATTGAGCACGGCCATCTGTCAGAACCAGAGGTTGGTCCAGATTTCACCTCCCCGCTCCAACGAAGGCTAATTAAAAATTTTAATGCCAGCTCGTCTTTGAATAATTCATTCAGGTGCAGGGGTGCCTGTAAAAGGCGGGGCGGGGGCCTCGTTGTGACATTTTAACTCGTAGCTGTCTTCACCAGCATAAGGGGGCAACAGAGTGCATGAGGTTAATGTGGTTTGATGTGACGAGTCTTGACTCCAGGAGACTTTGTCGCTACATTTGTCATCGTCCAGTCAAAATATAAATGTAAATCTGATCCCACTTGTCTTGACCTCAACTGGACCATGTGGTCATGGGAGTTGACCATGTGGCATCCTGGGAGCAGTCCTCATCGGAACTAAACATTAGTAGAGGAATCAATCAATCAAATTTTACACAGTTTGTCTCACAGGGCTTCTCAGGGTTGGTAACATCCTCTGTCCTTAGACCAACAGCTGGGCTAAGGTCAACTATCGAGGGAAAAAAATCCTTTTAAACATGGAAATGAAAAGCGGTAGAAACCTAAGGGAGAACCACAGGAGAGGGATCCACTCCTTGGACGGATAGACGTGCAGTAGATGTTACCCAAAATATGCCATACACAAATTACATGCACGAAAAATGAAAATATAGGGTTTAGAAATATAAAGTGTCCAAGTGCTATTGTCCATCTGGATCACTGGGCTTGTCATAGTGGGTAGTAGGGGCAGTCCGCAGGTTGACGGAGTCCTTGCTTCCGTCCTGGCCTCGTCCAGTTCACCGGTGGCAGCAAAACTATAAAAGAGTGGAATCAGTTATATGTGATAGATGCCATGGGGTTGTGGATGTGACTCGAGGACAGAGTAGAAGAAGAAAAGACAGCAAAGTCTATGTGCTCATTCTAGGTCCAGGATGAAAAATGCCCCCCAGCAGTCTAGGCCTATAGCAGCATATTTTTAGACTTTTAAAAGAGAAGGCTATGGGCTATGCACTTTAAAGGTGGAGACAGAATCTGACTCTCTTACTGAGAGTGGGAGTTGGAGCCTGGTAGCTAAAAGTTTTATCACCTTTTAGCTCCACTTTTATTTATTTTAGGGATGACCAGTAAACTCTGTTCGGGGAATTGAGCAATCTATTTGGTTGATAGATTGATAGAAGACGTTTGTAGCGCAGGGTACCAGTCTGTGACATTTACAAGTCACGCAGGCTAGACTAGTAAAAGTGGATACAGTCTCATCTACCATCTTATACACATCCTTTCAGTATAAAAGCTCAGTTATCTGAGCTGCACTCACTCCTTAGAGAGAAATCACAGAGACTTGGTTTCACATCCTTTAGAAATGCAATACACTTTGAATCCTTCCTAACCGGCATTTTACAATACACGTGACCTTTTTATGAATTTAATCAACGATTGGAGAGAAAAAGTTTAAAGGTGATTTAAGGCGGCAGCCCGACACTTGGCCCCCGGTCGTACGAACGCTGTATTTGTTGTCACCATGCAGCTGCTGCAGAGCCACAGGCGCTTTACTTAACAACTCCATTATCCTGCAGGTCAAGCCTGGTATTGTTCTGTTACACTCAGGTTTTACTGCAGCGCTGATGGGAGGACGTATTTCCCATCATTCACAGGGAGATCAGGGTCAGGTTTAACACCAGCCGTCGTACAGGTTTACAGCAGCAGGCAAATAAACCACAGAATCATTAGGTTAAGGTTTTATTTCAATGTTTTCCGAGGCGTTAAAGAGACAGATGATGCCACGTCATGTGTCAGTCTGAGAGCGTTCGGTGACAGAGAGTCCGTGTCTTTGACAGTTAAGACGACGTTTTGAAAACAACTCAGTTGTAAAAAAGCTCTGAGCCCAATGATGTGTTGAAATGAAAACAAGTCATAGCAGCACTCTGCTTTAGATGGAACGCTGGTGACAGACTCTGTCACAAGGTTCAGGAACCGATGTTCTTAGAGTCTGTTAACAGTTTTTTTTTCTCTTGTAAAATATCTTCTGCCTTTTTGTCAATGTTCAGCTAATAAGGATTAAGGAGATCTGAAGATGACTCTGAAGATGCACAGAAAGGAAAGTCGCTTTCATTGATCCTTGGGATGTTACAAACCAGTGTTAAAACCAAGTGTTAAAGGGCAAAATCAAAGGGAGTGAATGAAAAGTGTTACCTCTGTTGGTCGAGACCCTCTTCAGTTAGAGGCTGATCTTATGGAGCAGGAATAATTATGTGTGTTTTGGACTAAAACTGTGGCGAGCTATACGCTTTATATGCTTTATGTGGCAGTATAATGGATAATTACATTCGTGGGATATTTGGAATAACGGTCAGTTATGTGAATAACAAGTGTAAGAAGTATCTCTGGCATCACTCAGTGGAGTCTCAGTCCACATTTTTGTTGTTGTATTTTATTTTATTTATTTATTTCAACTTTATGGGTTGAGCTTCGGTCCCAGATGAGCTGACTAATCACAGTTCTGGTCGTAGCTGCAGAAACTCCAACAACACAACACAACACGCAGCAGAGTTACTGTTACTGATGAAGCCATTTTACAGACGGCTTGTCTTTATGGCTGAGCACTGGTCACTGGAACCCTGGACCTCATTTTTTTCATTAGAGAACATAGCATCACAGGTGAGGAGGAACAAGCTTCATTGGAACACACTCACCCGCAAACTCTCTTCAGCGCCTCCCTCTGACAGTCACAATTACTACACCTACAGAACTAAAGAGGATTTCTTTTCATTTTTTTAGTTACTAATGTTTTGCTGTGACCACTAACTCTGGTTATACTCTGGAATACTGGACTGTACAAATACTGGGACAAAATAAGACACTTTATTCAAGAATCATCATGGGATTATTTTCTTAGATTAAAATGTAAAAGTTTTATGCAGTTTTTTTAAAATAAGACAAAAACACAAACATTTAAAGTAATAACTGTAGGTGATTAAAGGAAAGAATAATTTTGTGATTATATTTACTGTATTATTGCACGGTCAGAGAATTGATTTTCTGTTCCTCTTTATTTATTAACACGTCTCTACGTGCTTGGTTCTAACAGCAGTGGGCGCTCACAGTCAAGTCAGAGCTGGTGGTGTGCCAGTATTGTACAAATCCTCACTTTAAAACAGTCACGTGAAAACACTTGTGTTTGACAACCTGTCCTTTTGTTTTGGCAGCCGTTCAACAACCATAGACTTCCAGGATGAAGTTTCACCTTTTAATTATAGAATTAAAAACCCACTCAGTGTTTCGTTTGCCGCTTGGATCTGTGGCTCCAACCTTTCCCTGACGCGACCCTGGTCTGGGTCTCGGTCTCGCTCCCGTGGCCTCAGTCACTCTGCTTTGAACAAGACATTAATCTCAGTAGGACGAGCCAGTTAAATAAAGGTTAAGTAGATAAAACAAATGTGTAATGTGTCCTTGGTGACATCTTTACCCATTAAATGTAAATGGAGAATCAGCAACTCCTGAGCGTCTCCTCCGCCTCCTCTTTCTCCTCCTACTCCTCTCCTGCTTACTGGATACAAATCGCTGCTCAGAGCCTCCTAGGTCGTCGAGACTCCGATGCTTCGACGCAGCGGCGACTCTCTGAGGGGATGAGTACAATCGGTTTTAGTGTGTAATTAAACTCCTGACACCCACTCCCCCCTGACACACACACACAGAGCAGAAAGGGAGACTCACTCTAATTGGTCTGGCACTGTCTCAAGGATGACGCTGTCAAACTTTCCCCGAACCATGGACGCTTAGTTTAGTCCCTGATTGTGATCCATATTGACCTGAACAGATCTGCTGCCTCGTCGTGGAGCAGAGCAGGGACAAAGAAGAAAAGTACTGTTGGTTCTGGGCCTCCAACTAATGTCTTCAATTATTTTGCATCAGTCAGAATATTCCAATTTAATCGTAGATTTTCTTTACTAATATCGGATGTACCCACTCCAGTCAGTAGGTGGCAGTGATGCACTTAAAGTTAGTTTTTCCGGTTAGAAGAACACGACTTAAGTGATGTTTTGCAGTTGTGGTCAAATGTTGGAAGATCTAAAGTTCACTATCCCCTGAACTCATTCGCTCTACATTACCTTGGCGAAGGATCCCATAATGCACTACAGTTGTGACATCACTGCTAATGCAGATGAAGTCACTGCAGAGTGGTCCTCAAGTGGCCTGAAGACCACTCTGCCCCTCACTGGTCAGTGGGAAATCCCATACTCTGCTTCTGCTGAGGGCGTTATTGGAAATCTCTATTTCACACTCAGCTGACCGGCCACACTGCTGCTGCTGCTGGATGTGGGCCAGTGGTGGCGCTGCTGGTTCTAATTCCAGACTCTGGCAAGATCTGAACGGGGGTTTAATTGTTTGTGAAAATATACATTTTTTTGAGCAGTGGACCGGCAGCTCCGATGTCACTAGACATTTCCTTCTAGAAGGAGTCAGATGTTAGAAAACTTGACCGTAGATGGCGTAAAGACGGTTCAGAATGATCCGTTCTCAGTGATTCTCCAAGTCCTGGCTGGTTTGATCTGGAATTTCCAGTCTGTAGGGAGATAAAGGCAGAGTTTGGAGACTTGGATATGCAGCCAGGATGTGGAAAAGATTAAGTGCAGGAAGTGACAATAATGAAGATAGACATCAGCAGAAGAGGCTGTTTGTCCTTCACGCTTGCTGTCGGCCGCTCTTTGTGGCGGCAACAGCAGAGCTTTTGTTGTCCAGCAGGGGGAGATCACTGTGAGTGACAGCAGCGTTTGGCAGCCTGCTGGTCGGACCGTCAGCTCTGGTGGCATTTCATTTACAGACCTCCAAGACCAATCAATGGACAGACAGTCGGGCCTGAGAGCACCACGGGGGGTTTATCAGAGAGTGGGGGTAATAGCCATCACCTGACTGAAGGGGGCGTGGGGGCGGGGGGCGCTGTCACTGATCAGCAGAGGAGCCAATTTTCCTTGTAATAAAAACGGAAAGGGGGCTGGTGGTGGAGACGAAGGCTGGTTTTCACCATGACTGGTGGGTGAGGGTGGAGGTGTAGCTGGACTTTTGCCCTGCTCGTCCACAGGCTGCTGTCT
This sequence comes from Paraplagusia blochii, assembly GCA_016785265.1. Classification (NCBI taxonomy): domain Eukaryota; kingdom Metazoa; phylum Chordata; class Actinopteri; order Pleuronectiformes; family Cynoglossidae; genus Paraplagusia; species Paraplagusia blochii. The sequence goes on along the minus strand of JAFBJS010054602.1, from coordinate 132,533 downwards.
GGACCCCTGGTGGTGAAAGCCTTAATTGTGATTTACGTCCTTTTATTTCATTGTGTGAACCAATCAGGCAACAAAAAGCAGTTTCTGGTTTCACCAGACTTGTGTTTCTAAAACATTTTATCTGAATATCGTCCTCGCTGTTCTTGTTGTTACTCGTGGTAAACCACATTCTGCCCTGGATCTGTTTTCATTCTCATTCTCTGTTTTTTTATCTTTTAGTTATTTTTTTCTTTTCATTTTCTTGTACCAATCCAGGCCTTTGGCATGTTGGTCTTTTTGTTCTAAAAATCTGTTCCCTTTTTATCTTTGTAACTATTTGTCTTTGTGATTGTTTTAGTTTTGTCTCTTTTTTGGTGCTCTTTTTTTTCCTTGTTCTTTTGCCTGTCTGTTTTTTTGTGTTTAATATGTTTGGTCTGTTTTTCTTATTTTATTCTCAATATTTTAGTCTGGCTGTATCTTATGCTCTTAACACAGATTTCAGGTCCTGTAGTTTTGGGGGATTGATTTTTTTTTCTATGTAAAAAGGTGCTTGATGAAAAGGTAAACATCTTCATCAATTCAGGTTTTTTGAAAGACCTCTCTTGACCTGCATGTGGTCTTTTTCTTCTTCCTCTTCCTCCTTCTTGGTAGTTTTGCTTCTTAAAATGCAGGGAAAACCAAATGTCTTGTCCTGAACTCGTTACTCAGTGAGACAGACTGCAGGGGGCGCTAGGATTTGAACAAATGTGGGCTTGTGATAACATACTGTGCCAACAGTGAGTTACCGTTTGCTCAGGTCCTAATTGGATTTCTGTGTTGTTCTCTAATTAGAGTGATTTAGACCCGTGTCAGTAGAGTACGACGGCTGCACCAAGTCTGGTCTTTCTGCTGACACTGGATCACAACTGATTTGTAACAACTGTCAATAAAGTTTTGCTTCTAAAATCAAAAAGTTAAAACGTCCTCCGCCTCGTCTATTTCCTCTTCTTCTACCCTCCACCTGACTGCGCTCGCACTTCAACGCCCTATTTCCCTGACACAAATGAAGCGTGACGCCTCCGACAAATAATTAATTTCCTCTCCGCCTCCACCTTTTCTCCTCCTCTACACCGGCTCTGGACCCTGAGCTGTAGGTTCTCATCAGTTCACTGAGGTCGCTCCAAATCAAAATGTAATTGGCTCCGTGTTGTAACTTGTTTTTCCACAATGAGGAAGAGACTGAGTCAGAGAATAAACTGTCCGCTTTATTACTCCCACAATGCACTGCTCTCTTTCTCTCTCTGTCTCTCTATCACACTGGCTCTTGCACTCTCCCTCTCCATCTACTCTTTGAAATTTTATTTTATTGAATTATTCAGAGGACAGGACAGAGAAAGTGTGTGTGTGTGTGTTTTCTTGTAGCCTGTTCCCAGAATCCTGCAGCATGAAGTCTGTTGTTTACACTAAGCACTGGCGTGAATGGATCTGATTAAAATGTCTGCACAGACTCTAGTTGTGGTTAACAGACTGATGAGAGGCAGCGCCCTCTGTGTGTAACATTGATCACCAACCAGTCTGTCTTTGTAAACAGCTCCGTCCTGTTGACAAATAAAAGCTGAACATGGTCGTCCAGAACGTCCAGAACACTTTCCCTTCTCATTAACACTTTAATTTTGCTGCTGAAACTAAATCGCCTCGTCCACCCCTGCCTCAGCTGGCCAACATTTCCCAGCATGCTTTTGGACAGCGTCCCAACAACCTGTCTGAGGTTATTCTGCTGGTTTTAATTTGTCAGAAAATAAAATAAAATGACGGGGAGAAGTTGTGTTCTTTGAGAATATAGAGTTGTAGGAAGGAAGGGAAAGCAGCGGCATTGACTCATTAAAGTAACAAGCTTCTGCTGAGGGTGACCTCATCAAACACACACACTCACACACACACACACACACACACAGACACACACGCTTCTATCGTTTACAATCAGCCAAGTCTGGAAGGACATCTCTGCTCCATCTACAGCAGAAAGAATTTACAACCAGGCTTATTTCCTCCTCTGTTTATCAAGAGACATACAGAGGACAGAGAGACAGAGAGGACGCAGAGACTGGTTCACATGGACCAGACGGAGTGTGTTTGGACATGCGGTGAGGCTCCAGATGCTCAAAGGTTGTATCTCCTTTTATTGAAAGACTGACGAAAAGTTTAGGAAACGTTAGAACCACAGATCTGTGAGGACAGGCTGCTGTTGTCTTCTGAGGTGCTGAGCGCCTCCTGCTGCTGGAGCCGGCCCTGGAGACTGGCACTCTGTGAACACAGCAGCCCACAGGGACAAAAACCTCATTTTAGCAACTTCCTTAAGTTTCAGCCAAGAAAATGTTTGTTTGCTGAGGTGGATAGTGTCCAAAAGGTGAGGATGAGGAAACAGCTCCATCTCCTGTTGGACGTTGGTTCTACAGGAAACTTTTGGGTTTCAATCTTCAAACCTAATTTTCTGATACTGATAACAACTGTTACAAATATATGCCACTGCCCCCAAAAGTGGGGGAAACATCTAAGAGCCCTATGTGTGATGTAAATATTGTCAGTACCCAGGGATTGTGATATCTGATTTTCTTTTTAGAGGTAAAATCGCAATCAATCTTACGGAACTATGACTATATTGGGCCATCAGTCAACCAACATTGTTCTCCATCCTTTGTTAATTTATAATTTTACTACGCAAACTGACCACAAGAGGCAGCAGTGAACCTGTTTTGTTTCCTCTGAGCTGAAGATACTTTTTTTTTTTTTTAACAAATCTATTATTTAGGTACTAAAACACAAAAGCATGAATCAGATAATCCAAAATAAACGTCACAAAACCTTTCTCCTCTGACACCTCCTCCGCCACCTCCTCCTTTTCCTCCCGCTGCTCCTCATCTTCTCGCCGTCTCTGTATAAATAGCAGCGTTGGAGGCATTTTGAAATGAGCCCAGTTCTGCTCACTGCAGCAGATTCATCCATTATGTAGAAGCCTCAAAAACACACACACACACTCACACGCGCACACACACACATTCTTTGACCAGCCGTGGGTCAATAAATCATGATTTATTTAGATTGTGTGTCCAGATCATTGTAGCTGCATGGCTGTTTGAAATCCAACACACACGCAGCCATGTCAGGCCGAGGTGTGTGTCTCTGCAGCTTGTTGCTCTCCATCAGCAGGGACTGTTTAAGGGCAAAGGTTTCACTCTTTCAAATATCTGAACAAATAAATAACAGCAAAGAAAGTGTGTGTGCGGAGAGTAAACACCCAGTGGTGTGTTTGCTCTTTGGTTTAACCTCAGAGGACACAAAGTCAACACAGCTATGCGGGGTTTGTTTACCGCAGTTCTGCGTAAAGCGCTGGATTCCCACAATGCACCTGGGGCACATAAAACTCTGCACCTCCCTTCTCTGGCGTCTGACACTGAGAACTCTCAGATGTTGAGCACTTTTCCTACAGAGCTCTGGGTTCACTGCTGCCTCCAGTGGTTGGTGTGGGCCATTGCTGTAAAAAACATTTTCCGTGGTTGTAAAATCTGGAATCATCTGTTTTGGTTCAACGTAACAGACCTCTGTTCGGTGAACGTTTGTGTTTGTCTGGGTAACTTTGATTTTGCATGGTGGTGACGTGTTTGGGTGTCTTCTCCGCCCCTGCCACACGGCGGATGTGAGTCACCGCTCCACAGTGGCTGAGTGGTTTTTAGGTTTAAAAGTAAAGGATCGTTTTTGCTGCTGTGTTTCTTAAAGAGCGTCGCAGTGAGACGGAGTCGTCTGTCAGACGCCGGCTGCTGTGACTGTTTTCGTGATTCTTTTTTTTTTTTCCATCAGTCTGCCTCAAAGTTTATGGTGCGTTTTCTCCCCGCAGACGTTTAAACATCAGATAAATACAGTGTTTATGAAAAACGGCGACTTCTCCTGTCATTTGTCTCGGAACAACAGTGGGTTTTAGTCTGTTGTCAGAGTTTTGTTGTCTTTCCTCCGCCTGCTGAAGGGAACGACTGGCAACTTGACTGGTGCACAGAAAAAATCCTTCATTTATTTTCATCCACTTATCAGCTCCATGATTGTCACCCAAATCACACTGTACCATACTGTAAGACCTCAGTGGGAACTGGGCAGGTGGTGGATTCAAACCTGAAGCCTTGCAGACCCATAAAGCCACAGTATTAGAGACATTAACAATCACCTGAAACAATAGAGTGGATAAGTGACTATTTAGATTATATGTTGTCCTGTTTGCTGACCTCCTAATATGAGACCATGTACCTGTTCTGGACAACTGGGCTGAGACGTTATCTCTGGCAGTGAGACATTTATAGAAAGTAAAAGCCTGGGTCATGATGATGATGACAATCTGTTTTGCATTTGAAGTCTGCGTATGAAAAAAAGAGGAAAATACAACAGAGGAAATAAAAATAACCTGAAGATTTTTGTGGTTTGAAGTGTAAAACTCCAGCTTTCATCTTCCTCCTCCATCTGAACTCTGAGTTCTCATGCAAAGTAGGAACATTGTCTCTGAGAGGTTCTCTGTTTTTAACCCACAAACACTTTAAAAACTTTCTTTGAAATACACCAGGCTGGAGTTTCAGCCAGGAGCTGCAGAAAACCTTGTGCTTTTTCTTTACTTTTTTTTTTCTCTTCCATAGCTTCACTGCATCCATTTGTCCTACACTTACAGCAGACGTCTGAAGTCTGGACTGCTTTCCTCCTGGTGCACTAAAAAAGAAAACACTCCCTGAAATATTACAACCTTAAAAATATTTATTGGTCCCGTTGTGTGCCGTCTCCAGCTGAGTCAAGGTGACACAGCAAACTTGGATTGTGTCCTTTAATACATTAAGTTCCTGTCCCCCTGGAGGGGTCAGCCCACACTTTGGAACCAGAATGATGCTCTCTTCCTCCTAGTGAAGGTCAATGCTTGATCACATGGGGTCAGTATTTGTGGACAGCTACTAAGATTAGACAATATTACGTTTTCTAACGTTGGGTAAAAAAAAATACCAGATGATAATCCCACTCTTTCTCTCAGTTATGAGTTTGATGATGTCACAGAGACATGGGGCGATGACAACAGAGGGAGGCGGCGTGAGGGCGGAACCATTAGTGCTAACGACGTTTGTCTTTGCTCTGCATCGTTTCCTTTCCATTAGCGCTACAGCTGTTATACCACATCCTGCCACCAGCAACACCAATGTTCACCAAGGGACTCCTCGTTACTCTGCCAACTAAAGATTGGCTACAACACTGATACCCTGACCCCGCCTACTTTTATCATCCTCCTCCTCTTCTTCCTCCACCTGGCTTCATCTCCACACATGCTGTCAGCTGTAGAAACAACAGTTGTTTACAATGACAGCGGTGCAATTTACAAAACACATCTGTGCCATCAGTGAAGATAACACCTGTGATGTCATCGGTGAACATGTGACGCCATCAGTGAAGGTGACACATGTGACGTCATCGGTGAACATGTGATGTCATCAGTCAAAGTGCAATGTCGTCAGTGAAGATGACACCTGTGACATCATCATTTAAAATGCAAGGAAATCAGTGATGGTGACACTTGTGATGTCATCAGTTAAAATAACACCTGTGATGTCATCAGTCAAAGTGTGATGTTATCAGTGAAGATGACACCTGTGATATAATATTTGAAACGAAATCAGTGAAGGTGACACATGTGATGTCATCGGCGAACATGTGATGTCATGAGTCAAATTGACTCCTGTGATGTCATCAGTCAAAGTGCAATGTCATCAGTGAAGATGACACATGTGACGTCATCATCAAAATGCAATGAAATCAGTAGTGACACCTGTCATGTCATCAGTCAAAGTGTGATGTCATCAGTGATGATGACACTTGTGATATATTTGAAATAAAATCAATGATGGTGACAACCTTTGATGTCATCAGTGAAGGTGACACAAGTGACGTCATTGGCGAACATGTGATGTCATAAGCAAAAGTGACTCCTGTGATGTCATCAGTCAGTGCGATGTCATCAGTGAAGGTGACACCTGTGACGTCATCATTGAAATGCAATGAAATCAGTAGTGACACCTGTGATGTCATCAGTCAAAGCGTGATGTCATCAGTGATGACGACAACCTGTGATGTCATATTTGAAATGAAAGCAGTGATGGTGAAAACACATGAAACACATCACAGCGTGACACCTCTGATGTCATATTTGAAAATGCGATGAAATGAGTGATGGTGACAACCTGTGATGTCATCAGTGAACATGTGACGTCATCAGTGAAGGTGACGTCATCATTGAACATGTGATGTCATGAGTCAAAATGACTTCTGTGACGTCGTCAGTCATGTTAGCACACCTAGCAGTGTGTGAAAAAGAACATTTTTGGAGGTTTTATTAAGGTTTTTAGTTCCAACAGACTGACTGTTGGAATGACCGACTGACTGACTGACTGTGGGACTGACTGACTGACTGACTGACTGACTGACTGACTGATGGACTGACTCTGGTTCTGAATCCTTTCCAGGTTTTTTTTTTAGCTGTCAGTGTGTCCGTCCTTGTGTGTGTGTGTGTGTGGAGTTGTGTTCAGTCCATAAACCCTCCTGAATGTGACACAGTGGAGCTTTAAAGGGACAATCTCTTTTATTTCCTGTCCTTTCACCTGAGTGTGTCTGACACCACCAATATGACAGTTTCTATTTAAAAAAGGATTCTCACTTACAAACAGCAGCACTGATATAATTACTCTGAAGCTTTCCACAGTAATGATGCTGCACCTTCGCCAAATTACCCATCCTGCCCTTCTCTGATTAGCACACACACACACACACACACACACACACACACACACACACACACACTGCAGCACTGTCCATTTACAGCCTGCTGAAAATGATTACACCGCCATCTGTGCCACAGTTTGCGCTCATGCCTGGATGAGTGTGTGTAAGTGTGTGCACGTGTGGAGGTTGGTGATGACCATGTTCTGCCACAGACAATCTCTCTGCCCTTGACATTATCAGCTGCAGTTGTTCCTCTAAGTGACGTGGTCGCGGCTGACGTCCCCGCCTTTTCACCTCCGCAGGTTTTCCTCTCAGAGCTGAACAGAAACTATCACGCCCACGAGGCGGCGGCTCCAAATCATGAACACACTGACAGACAAGCTACTGGGGGCTGCTGGGTTTGTTTGTTTCCTCACTGGGAAAAAACCTGCAGAATTTTGGAGGCGGGAGGGGTTTATCAGCATGGAGCGAGCCTTAAATGATGGATCAATTTATACCTGATTTAAAAAGCACTTGAAGCAAACTGAGGCGTTAAAGAAAAACAACCTCAGTCAAGACTTTGTCTGGAGCATAACTGTATAAAACTGAAACTGAGGAATCGCTCAAATCTTTTTACTATTCCTTATAGTTTGATGACAGCGCCACCTGCCACTTCATCAGACTGACATTTTTCTTCTTCTTCTTCTTCTCCTCTTCCATCTCACCCTGTCTTCTTTATCCTCAACTCTAACTCCAACTACCTCCATGTCCTTACTCACTGCATCCATCAATCTCCTCTTTGTCTCCTACCTGGTAGCTCCATCTCTAGGATCATTCTTCTACCAATGTCTCCACTGTCCCTCCT
>JAFBJS010054602.1:111151-123321 GCA_016785265.1 Paraplagusia blochii | reverse complement strand
GTATTTTCCTACCTATAAAATCTTCCTACCTGAATTAACTGTGCATGGGCACAACAAGGATTTCTCAACTGCTCACAGCCAATAATTTTCTCCTACCAGACTAGTATAAAAAGTTTGAATCTTGTATCAGTGACTCTTTTGTCATTTTGAGTTTATTGTATGTTGTCTTCACTGAGAAAATATTTCCTAATCAAATATAGTTGCATTATTGATGATGGAATCCTAGCCATTCTATTGGTCAGTTCTTTTGTTGATATGGGTATGGATCAAGTGGAAGTAAAAGGAAACATTATTTCTGTGTGGCCCGGCACCAAATCACCCACAGACCGGTACCGGTCCCCGACCCAGTGGTTGGGGACCAGTACTCTAACTGATGACGGCTGTAAGAAATGATTCTTTTGTTTTTGAAAGCACCCGTTGTTGTGGCCGCTATCAGAAATCACCCCTGCAGCTGTCTGCGGCCTTTGACTTTTTTATGAGTTTAAAAGAAACTTGAGGTTTCAAAGTTCAATCTTTAAATAAACACACAAACAGACGTCTGCTTTGTTTTCTTGCAATGATCAAAACGCTGTCGTACTAAGATGCCCTCCAGCTTTTACTGCCTTCCACGAGGTGAGTGCTGCGTGTGCATCTGTGTGTGTGTTGTAGGCGGAGCGGAAAACCCAAAAATAGAGCGTCAGACTTTTTCAGCTGACCTTTCACAAACTCCTTAGGCTCCTCTCCATCGATTGCTGGCTGCAGACTGGAGTGAGAACGCCGTTCTTACCCATTCAATTTGCATGGAAAACAGTTGATTATACAGTGAGCAGACAGGAAGCTGAGGCTTAAGAGACACTTCAGGAATTTTTTAACCAAGGCTGTAGGAGGCAGTGACTCAGGGAAGTAAACTCAGTTCATCTGAGTTTGATGTTAAAAAACAAAGAAATTAACTAAATGATTTTTACTTAAAAAATATCCCCAAAACTTACATTCTTAATTTTCTGCCACTGAGACAGAGCAGTTGTCTGTCAGGTGCTGCCTCGTGTGGCAGCTGTTGTTACTGACAGTAGCAGAGGTCGTGGTTTGTGCCTTGTTTTGATCAAATTGATAATTTTTGATGAAGAACTTGGTGATGGACAGTGGGAGGCACTAAAGTTAAACAAATTCCAATCAATTTTAACAATACAAAGACTTCTAAGAATAACAATTTCAGGTTTTAATACTTTAATACGTTATTATTTTATCATAATAATTTTATTTATATTTTATAATTCATATTTACTTTGGGTCTCTACACTGGTATCAGCGTCACTGCTATCTGCTGAAGTGTCTTGTTTACATTTGTGCTCATGTGCAAATATGTGTGTATACATACACATATGGTTGTGTATGTATGTACATATGTGTGGGTATATGTGTATAAATGTAAAGAACGTAGTATCCACGTACTGCACATACTTATTTTTGTCGCAGCTTTTTCTTGTTCTTGATTTTTGATTTTGTTGTAATACATGTCAATTTTATTTTGTCTATATTTTTCTAGATTTATTTTACTTGTTGGACACTTTGCACAATTGTGAACTACCACACCTTCAACTCACTCATGTGACAAATAAAGCTTCTTGAATCTATTTGATTTTATCGGCACTTAGCTGTTGATGTACAGTAGGTGGCACTGTTTTTTGCAAAAAGACATCAAAATGTGTGCATTTTTTTATTGTTACATTTTTTTCCTGGAGATTAAAAGGGGTGATGCAGTTGAAATGCTGCCTCTTGTGGCCAATTCGTGTAACTGAGATGAAAATATCCCAAACACCCAAGTCACCTACTACACCCCTGACTCCAGTGGTGGAGGCAGTGGTATGTCTGACTGATGTTGTGGAGTAAAAAGTCCAGACCTCCATCTGGCTGTTGGTTCAGTTTCTACTCAGACGTGAGAATCTCTGTGAACCAGGTTGGAGCAGAAACAGGACAGAAGCCTATAAACGCTGTGACGGAGAAAGAATTTGCGCGGTCAGAGTTCTGTGGGTCAGAGTGGTGCGATAACTTTGTCACTTCAGAGCTGAGAAAAGGAGAAACGTGTCGGGGCTTGTCAAAGTCGTCAGAGTTGAGTCGGCCTGAGGTTTTTTTTTTTTTTTTTTCCGCTTTTTTTTTTGTCAGCGTTCACAAAGACTGACAGACAGCAAGTGGAGAATAAAAACCAAACGTCGTCACCGTCACCAGCACGCGGCTGCTGCCGCTGCCACCGTGATGAAAGAAAACCAATCATCTCTCACTTGTGTTGACACAGCTTCACGTTATTACCCACAAGCCTTCACTGCAAACAGACGCTGGAGTTGTCAAACTGCAGCTGTGGTCGCTGATGGTCTGATAATCCTGCTCTCAGCCTGTGTTTGAGGATGTTAAGAGTGAAAGCTCAGCAGGGACTCACACACACACACACACACACACACACACACACTGATATAAACTTAACGAGACCCGGCGTCTGTTCTCTGATTGTGACCATAACCAGAACAGAGTCGATTCTGGTTAGAACTTTTTACCGTTCTGCAGCAGGAGTCAGCTGCCGAATTCTGGTCCACACATGTCACGAACTGAGCATTGTGGGAGTTTGACAGAAACAACAATTGAGGGAGAAAAGCTGGGCTGTCAAGATTGGAGTTAATAGGGGAGAATGGAGGAAGAGGATGAAGCAAGGGAGGGTGAAGAGGAGGAGAACATGTTTTAATTGTTGTAAGAGGAGGATTCTGATTTTTTCCTCACATTTGACCATAAGATACGGACAGTATGTTGGACCACGGACCAGCAGTTGAATCCACACGCTTTGGTCCGATGAAAGTCTAAGGATTTTTTTACACCTGGTGCTTCTTATTACCAAGTACTTTTCCATTTGCCTTCATACTGGTTGAAGGTGTTATAAACATAAGGTCCAACATGAGTCTGAGACCAAAGGTTTCTAGAACGTCACCTGGTTTCTCGTAACAGTTCCTTAATTTGTTTTTTTTATTCAATACTGAAACTGTTTTTTTGCTCTGAAATACCAGGTACTATGTATTACTGGTTTCCACCATAACACCGGCATTGATACCATGTACTGATCCCAGTGCCTGGTACCTAAACCTGTAAATACATGGTGACCAGAGGTGCAGAGGTAACTATGTCCGTCATCTGTTGTTCTCTTTACGTGGACTCATTTGCCAGCAGATCCATAGGTGGCGCTCACAATGCAACTGTCTACTGCTGTTTTTTTTCCCCTCACACAAAACTAATGTTAATGATACCATTCTCTCTTTTTATGGTTGTTTCCATGGTCCTGACTCCTGCTGCTCCTGCTGCTCCTGCTGCTCCTCCTCCTGCTACTGCTGCTCTTCCTGCTGGTCCTGCTCTTCCCCATGCTGACATTCCTCCTCATGCTCCTCCTCCTGCTGGTTGGTAAAGGTAAGCAAATGAAATCCATTTCTTCCCTGGCTCTGTGTCCCTCTGATTGATGAGCTGTTAAATCTGCTGGTCTCACTCTCCTGGTCTTTGACCTAAATCCAGCTCCAGACCCTGATGGATGATGTCATTAGTCCAGTAAATTCTGTGGTTCATCAGCAGCACCACTGGTCTGGTTATGAGTCTTGACCTAGATCTGTCTCAGAGCCTCACCCAGACTCAGACCCGTCCTCCTATCCATTTACTGACTAATGATTTCTGTCTCATGTCCTGGTCCTGCACCTCACCTGCACTCTGGGTGGCCGTTCTAGACCCTGGACTCCAGGACCAGTGACTGGACTCACTCCTGGTGTCTCTGACTGTTTGTCAGTGACCCTCCTGCTCCCTCCCACTCCCTTCTCCTCTCCCTTTCCTCAGTATAAATTGACTCCATCACTCTCGGTCTGACTCCTCATCACATCAGGAGCATGAGAATCATGTCCTCACTAAAGTTAGCGCTCCTTTCTCCTCGTTAACGTTTTTATTTCATTTTTAAATGGATGCCTCCCTCCTCACCCTGAGGGAGGAAATACTTCATCGGGTGAAGCATACCTGTCACTTCAATGGGGATGTTAGCGCCACCTAGTGATTGACTGAAGTCCTTAGAGAAAATAAGTGACTTCCGCTTTGATTCTTATGAACCACTGACTCGCTGCTGCCCCCAATGGTCAGTTTGTGTCACTGCGATGTGTGGCTGCCAAATCTCTTGTCTCTCGCTTCATATTAAACTGAACCTACGTGGAGAAGCTCAGCCTCTGAAGGCTGTAGAGCGTCAACCTGGGTTTCATGATGGAAGGGTGAGTGTGGAGGAGGAGGTGAGAAGATAGAGGGATATGAAGAGGGAGTGGGCGTTGGAGATGGGGAGGCCAGAGGTTGTTGAGAGGAGTTCAAAAATAGGGAAATACAGAAATGAAAGGAGAGTGGGCGAGGGAGGAAAGGGGGAGAAGGAGAGAAAGACTCACCATTATCTTCTCATGGTCTCCTCTCTCTCTCCCACTCTGTTCTTCTTCACCTGCTGCAGCCACTGATAAACTCGCACCTCACAGGAAATATCACTCTGCTTTCATTAGTCATGGAGGCTTAAACACACACACACACACACACAGACACACACAGACACACACACACACACACATTAATTCCTTCTCTCGTTACCAGCGACCAGAGATTTCCATTTTGTGGTGAACAAAATGAATCCTTCTGGATTCTGCTGAACAACGTGAAATTAAATATAGGGGTGAATCTGAATTTGCTCTTCAATCATTTCCTGTGGGTTTTTTCATTTTTTCTCCTTCAATTTTGCTCTGATGAAGTTCACAAAGGAAGATTTGAAGCATCGACGATCGATCAAAGCTGCAACACAGCTAGGGATTGTACGATGTTCAGGTCTAGACACAAACTCACAGTTTTTCAAAGGCTAGCTGCCACCATGCTGGTTGAAGCTTTTTTTTCCCAAGGAAGTAGAAGGTTAGCTTAAACCTTGTAGCTGTTGCATCATATTTGTGGTAGTATAGTAAAGGTTATTCCTCATGAGTTTGTTTAGTGGCGTTAGTTCTGTTGCATTAGTTCATTGGTGGAGTAATTTCAATGGAGTCAATACAGTTGAGTTTGTTCCATATCAGTTAGTTGCATATGAATTACTTCTATATTAGTCAGTTCTGTGAGGTTTGCTGTGGTTTTTTGATCAGCATATCTACCATACCATATAATCAGTTCAGTGGCGTTAGGTCAATATGAGTTAGTTTCAATATGAGTCAGTTCCATATTAGTCAGTTTAGTTGAGTCAGTTCTGTGGAGTTAGTTCCATATAAGTCAGTTATGTAGACTTAGTGTCATGGTTTAAGTTCAGTAGAGTTAGTTCTATATGAGTTAGTTCTCGATGATACAGCTTGTGGAATTAGTTCCATATAAGTCAGTTCTTTGGAGTTAGTTCAATATGAGTCAGTTCTATATTAGTCAGTTCAGTGGAGTCAATTCTGCGGAGTTAGTTCCATATAAGTTAGTTCTGTGGACTTAGAGTCATGGTTTAAGTTCAGTGGAGTTAGTTCCACATGAGTTAGTTTCCTATAAAACAGTTCAGTGGAGTCGGTTCCATATGAGTCAGGCCTGAAACAGTTCAGTGGAGTTGGTTCCATATCAATCAGTTCATTGGAGTTAGTTCTGTGGAGTTAGTTTCATATGAGTCAGTTCAGTAGAGTCAGTTTTTTAGGGTTAGTTCAATATGAGTTAGATTAAATATGAGTCAGTTCTGTGGACCTTATGTCATGGTTTAAGTTCAGTGGAGTTAGTTACATATGAGTTAGTTCTGTGGACTAAGTGTCATGGTTTAAGTTCAGTGGAGTTAGTTACATATGAGTTAGTTCTGTGGACTAAGTGCCATGGTTTAAGGTCAGTGGAGTTGGTTCCATATGAGTTACTTCCATATTAGTTAGTTCGCTATAAAACAGTTCAGTGGAGTTGGTTCAGTGGAGTTAGTTCAGTGGAGTTGGTTCCATATGAGTCAGTTCTTTTGAGTTAGCGCTGGAGATTCTGATTCTCCTTTTTTATCTAACCGTACCTGTGTAAAAACTAATTATTTCCTTCTTCATCGTGCTGTGATTTTTGTCTTTTGGGACGTGAGAAGATTTAAAAACCAGTATTCACAGCTGGATCTTCCCTCTGTGTATCTGCACTGTTGCCTCCGAGGATTATGGGCCGTGGGGCAGTAATATGGCGTCTCATTTCCCTCTCTATCTGCTACTAATGAAGCCCTGGTGTCTCAGCTTTTCCCTCCGGAGTCTAGATCCTGGTGAGGATTCAGGTCTTCTTAACCTCACTTTTTCCATTTAATGCCAGAAGATGTTTCCTTATCTCAACGCTGCTGATGACTTAAAGGAACAGTGCAGGGTTTTTCTTTTTTGTGTATTCCTGTCCGTCGACCTCTGTTTATGTTCACACATCTGTTTGTAGATTGCATTATGAAACTCAACCTTGTGTTTCATACGTTCAAAGTCCTCAGGGAATAATTCCATGTTCCGACTGTGATGAATTGTTAACGCCTGTCTTCTGTAGGCGGTGTTTATCCATGTGCTCATTAGTGGACGCGGCGCAGCTGCCTCTTTAAATATTGACGTGTACTGGATCAGAACACGTCAGTTTACATTGGAAAAATACGAGACACATACACGTATGGAAGTACCAGGAATTACAATCACGGAGTAAATACCTTCCTGTCCAACCTTGTAGATGCTGGAGTGCAGCAGGAGTCTGAACACTGCCATGGTCTCCAGGGTCTTGTTGGTTCTTGTTGGTTCTTAGACTCTGTCACGGTGTAAAAAAACCCACTTCATTAGAACCAAATCCATCTGTTTCTGATCCGACTGCAGGTGTTCACGTTTTCTCAGTTTATTTTCCAGATTAATCGGGGAATGGGTTCCAGTCACGTCTGGTTCCTGTGTCTCTGCTTGACACCTCCTCAACATCAGGGCCTTTTATTAGGCCTTCAAATTTGATCTCTGCAAGCTCCATTATAAATAAAACAATTTTCCAAATGTGTGAATCTAATCAGGCGTTCTACTGGAGGGGAGGGGCGGGGAGCAGTATGTGTGTGTGTTTATTCCACCTTAAGGATAAATGGTGAAAAGACCGAAGGCTGTTATTGCAGCCTTTACTGCAGTCATTGTTATCTTCATACAGCGCTTTATAACCTCTGTTACTGTAACAGATGAACTGGCATTTGGCCACTGTATTATTTTCACAGTTTGAAGTTTTAGTCTGTAGTATTATAGTCACTCCCTTTGCGGTCAATCTGTTCTCTGACCAACCGCAACAAGGGAATATCTGCTAACTATTGGTGATTTCACTTCATGTTATTTTTGTATATATCTACCCATCACAAATCTCTGCCACACTGTGATCAACCCGCCCTAGACTGAAGAAGCCAGGCAGGGCAAACTAAGGCCCGGGGGCCGGATGCGGCCCTTTTAGCTTTTTATCTTTCTATCCATCCATCATTTATCCATCAGTGACATGTATTTTTCATTGAACTCCCTGTTACCAGAGTGGGAGAATGGAAATATAGGACAGACTTAATGATTATGAACATTAATTAAATACATTAATTAAATACACAACCATAAAAAATTGGAAGCTGCAGCCCCGAACTAAAGGGAACACACCTGTGTTTTTTTATTTTACATAACAAGGGAACTGCACTGAAGGCATCTTGTTATTTACCAGAATTTAATTTTCCGGTCATGTGTCAATTGGTGAAAATTCATATTGGTGAAGATGAACAGACTGTAAATGAAAGACGGTCATCGTGGAGGAGCAGACAATAATGCAAAGAAAGATAAAGGTGGTGTTTAGAGCAACATGAAACTATTGACAAACACAAGAGAACAAACTTTACAGCAAAAATGTGCAACAGCAAAATAAATGAGTGACAGACGGTAGGAGAAGCTGAGGCTCCATGATGCAGGAGCCAATCTTCTTCTTCTTCTCCTTTTAGCTTGTTGCTTTTTTCAGGGGTTGACACAGCGAGTCAACAATTTCCATCTCCCCCTGTCCTCTATATCCTCAACTCTGACTCCAACTAAATTAAAATTTAAATTTGATTTAAATTTAATTTTAAACTACCTCCATGTCCTCCTTCACTGCATCCATCAATCTCCTCTTTGTCTGATATCATGTTGTTGTGGTATTATTCAATTCTTGAAACTTCATTGGTTCAACTCTGATCATGTGATGAGGCTGATTCTCACCGTGATCGTTCGACCTGTTGAGTTCTGTTCTCTTTTGTTCAAGTCAGGGAAAAAAAAAGAGATGATTTTATTATTTGAGAATAAATCAGACACGAGGACGAATTCCTGTCACTGATTTATTTCAGCTTCTGCCCGTCTCTCTCTGTGCCTTTACAAGCTCTGTGCACATTAACCTTTGCTGGCAGTGACACGTCTGTGAATGTGCATTTGGGTCCTGCCTTTCCCAGCATGCATCAGCCTTGCGGCCGGGGCCATCACGGACCCTGCGGCGGCGGCTGCTGGTGAGAATAATGCATGATAGTGAATGTCCCGTGGCGCTGCGGCCACTCATGTCTGTCAGCCTTGAAATAAAAATGAAATCAGGGAGGAGGAGGAGGAGAAGAAGCAGCATAATGAAGCTGCAGCTGAGGAGGGGAGAAGAAAAGAGAGGAGTGATTGATGTGGAGGGGGGAGGAAGGAAGGAAGGAGAGGACGAGGTGAAAGGAGGGAAATGATCTGATTAATGTTGAGCAGAAGGAGACAGAAGAAAGATTGAATCAGCGAGCGGAAGAAAATCAGGTCGTCTTGACTCTGGAGATATGATTATTGATAGACTGCAGCCAAATATTGATGTTTTAATTCTGAATTATGCAGCAGTGAAGTGAAGCCATTGTTCTGCCAGTTTGACTCAGCACTGGAGGAGCTGCAGCTGAGGAGCCAAACATCCAGCCACTCATTTCTGCATCAGTTGATTGTTAGTTCACCAAAAATTTTTTTTAGTAAACAAAAAAAAAAAAAAAAAAAAAACAGAAAAATATACAAAACATTAAATAAATAGTCACTTGAGTGTGAAAAAGTACTTTACATTGAAGGAGATCGTGCTCCTCCACAGGAACAGTACGTTCGGCCTGTTCTGTGTGCGAGGCTGCTTCAGATCAACATTCCAAAAACTTTTCTGTCAAAACATTTGCTCATCTGAATGCCTGGTCTGCTGCCTGTGTCCATGAGACGGATGAAAAATCAATGAATGAAGGCTGTCCATTTGGAGGCAGTGCCTCCTGTTGGCTGTAACAAGGAGCGCCAGGCTTCCATTCTGAGTTTAAAGATTTATTTCATGAATAAAACAAAGGTAGCACATGTTAGTGTCTATGAGAATGTGTGTGTGTGTGTGTGTGTGTGTGTGTGTGTGTGTGTGTGTGTGTGTGTGTGTGTGTGTGTGTGTGTGTGTGTGTGTGTGTGTGTGTGTGTGTATGTTCCCAGCTGTAATCAGGCTGGTAGTCAGACAAAGTCACTGCTGTTGGAGATTATAATGCAGTTACAGTAAGAATCAGTTTCAGTCATAAGTGAAATTACATCGACCTCTAATTAAACTCCCCTGATTAAAATCATATCACGCTCACCATCTACGGGAGCCTGCTGGGACAATTTCAATTTTCATTAGACCTTAGCTACTAAAGCATAGCCCACTGCTCTAATTACTCCAGCGCAGACATTTATTCTAGTGTAATTAGATTATTATTTTACTCGATAATTATTTTCCTGTTCTGTCTGTCAGGCAAAACACAGCCAACGTTCCACCGTCATCATTTCAGACAAACATCCGACCAGTCACTCCGACACTGATGGTTTACCGACAAAGGAATCCTTCAGAACCCATAATCTCCATGACTGCCTCCCAAATCACAGTGTGGGTGGAGAGCCTGCTCCTAGTTTTGTGTGTCGGAACAGTGTTTTGCTCACAGCACATTAGTAGCAACCTGGCAGCTGGTGGATTTGAACCCAAAACCTTGCGGCTGCTTCCTTAACCGCTAGAACCCAAAGAATAAACAACCAGATTTTCACCAGAGAACCTAATTTGGTCCATAAAATAAACAAGTATACTTTTGCAGCTTGTTTGGAAAGTCCCACAGCTTTACTGCCCCCTACAGGGCTGGCCTGAGGCAGTGCATTTGAATTTATTCGTAAAGTAGTCGGAATGATCAGCCTTTAAATCTCAAAATATGTGAGTATTTTATTGACTAGCCTCCAGGGGGCGACTCCTCAAGTGTTGTTGCTGCTATAGTTGAAACTTACTAAAAGTGTTGCCTTTACTAATTTAACCGCTTGAAAGATGGATTCTTTCCACTGTGCACTTGACTACACAGCAGCTTTGTTGCATTTGTTCCCCTTAGGTTTTATTAATATTTAATTCCCTGATATAAATATTCATATGCATCAATAAAACAATGGTATAAGTCAGCGGCCGGTTCAAACAACGGCTCAGGGACCCGGCCGTTTCATCAGGATTCTGCTCCAGCTCTGACTCTCTGACCCTTTTCCAGTCAATTTACGCCACATCCTGACACTTGGGGGTCACGTGACCCCGCGTCCCTGGCTCTGCACCAGGGCCAGCGTTTCTCCCTGTGTTTTACCTTTTCTGTTTGTCAATTCCCGGGAGGCGGTGCCGACGCTTTTGCTTTGTTTGTTGCAGATAAAACCAAATTTCACAGGATTTCAAGGCTGTAATCTTGACAGATGAGCAGCCTCGCGCTCGCCAACACTTCATCCTCCCTCCCTAACTCACCCTGCTCCCCCCCTTCACCCGTTTGCAATTTTACATCCGTCCTGCCGGATCACTGGAGTTATGGAGACGATGAGCAGCAGCGCTGCCAAAAACCAAGATTAGGCCAGAGAACATGACAGAAGGAGATGTAGTACGTTAGCTAAAGCCGTGTGTTTATTAAGATATCAGACAAATACACGGGGAAGCTAATCCTTCCTCCGACTCCATTCACCTCTCCGTCTGGTCCAGAGTCCTCCACTTCTGTCACAGGTGCTGCCTTTCATCTCAGTCACTGTGGAAATCCTCCAACCTCAGAACCAAAGGAACCTTCAGTACTTTTAGGTTAGGCTGTTCTAAGCACACGAGTGGTGATTAGAAAGGTTTTTTAATTAACTAACCACAGGCGAATAATGTAAAAAAAAAAATATATAAAAAAAACTACACAGTTAATTCCATTTCTGCCCACTAGGTGATACTACGGCAGCTCAGGGAGTTTTTTGTGGTAGCATTTGTTGTTCATATATATGTATATATAAATATATTTATATATATTCACATATATATGTAATATATATACATAAGATTGTCGTTTGTTGGAGCAGGTTGTATTTTCATGGTGTCACAAAGGACAGGATGTAAAAACTGTCTGTCATTAAAAAAAGGGTCTTGACTTCAAGGGGATTTAATTTAGAACCAAATATGTGTTAATTGGATAAAACAAAGCTGTAATTACACTATTGTTTCACTAACTGTCTGTAATTAATGAAATGTAATCTGATTAACTTCAGAAGGAGGAGCTGGTTCCATGAGAGGACTCTTTGTTTCAGATTGTGACAGCTTTATCGCTCTGTGACGAGATCATTTTGATTTGACATGTTTTACTGAACACACACACACACACACACACACGCTGGTCTAACTACGCAGCTCAATTAGCTCATGAGGCTGGTGACTTGTGTTAAATTAGCCTGATTTCATAGCCTGCGAAAGCAAATCAGATCTGTCTGTTATCGTACCATCATCAAATTTGCCCAATTCAGCTGATGATGTCTGATGTCTTCCCTAACCCGACGCTCCTCCTGTAAAAAAAATCCAAATCACATCTTTTTTTCTTCTGCTCAGAGATGAAAAGTGAAGCTGGGCAGATTTTCCAATCGCAGCGTCCATCTGCTGCTCACACTGTACCAGTGAATCTCAGGGTTGATCAGTTCACAGCTCACGATTTGTCCAGATGATCCAATGACTGCCTCTGTGTCTTCTACTCTGACTGCAACTACCTCCATGTCCTCCTCACTGCATCCATCAATCTCTTTGTCTTTTACCTGGTAGCTCCATCTCCATGCGTCCACTGTCCCTCCTCTGAACATGTCCAAACCATCTCAATCTGTCTTCTCTAGCTTTGTCTCCAAACCTTCCTGTCTGTGTTGTCCCTCTAATCACCTCATTCCTGA